>SSNR01000247.1:389626-440655 GCA_006937965.1 Callopanchax toddi | reverse complement strand
TCACCTTCTTAAATACAATTAGAGAAAAATAACCTTTCAGAAAATCAGCTGGATGCACGCAACAGAGCAAAAGAGCTGCAGCTAAGAAGTGAATGTGGTCTATTTATGTTCTCTAGAGAAGAGATAGTGCTACACTTTTTATTAGTGATGCACCAGAAAATCAGCTGATGATCTGAAACACCAACTATTCAGCCTGATCAGTGATTGGCCAATATGAAACTGAAAAATCTCCCCTGAATGTATCATTTCCAAGCACCATTTGAAAAGATTATTTTTCCTGTTGCACATGCTAATTATTGCTAGCAACAATAGATCAGTTTCAATTTTAGATTTTGTTTCCAGAATCACAATTTTCAATTGTCACATCTTCAAAAAAGCTGGAAGCCAGCCAGAATTGGTGCATTTCTACTTTTCATTCATCCTGATATTTCTATTATTTTGCAGCTTACATTTTTTTTGTTACACTCATTTATTAGATGTTCCCAATAAATGTTTTATACAATAAAATTAGCTGAAATAGAAGACAGAAATATTTAGAAAACATATGATGACTGAATAATTCCAGTAAAAGTGAGTTCAATAGGAAGAGGTTAATATTTGACTTTACATCAATACACTGCTAATGGATTTTAATTATGTATAAAGCCTTTGCAGCTAATCAATAACATAATTTTTAAATATTTTAAAACCTCTATATGTGTTTTTATGTGTAAAGTTGTAGTCATATTTTTAATAGAGCTGTTAAATTGTTACCTCAAAAAGAAAACTAATTTATAAACATGAACAGAACACTGATGCATATATAACTTGGACACCCTTGCAGAAATTCTGATATATTTTCCCCAAAGCACACACACACACACACACACACATATGCATGCACGCACACTTCAAAGTGTGAGACTGAGAGGAACCATATAGTAGAAAGGGTAGGCACGGTAGTGATTGATAGATGGAAACTGAACATACGGCGAATAAATTGAGTGGAGACTTTCAGGACTGGAGAAAGGCACATATTCAATATTCTACTTTGAATAGAAGACACGCTGACTAGAAGTCACTGCTGTATTCTTTTATTCTACACCATGCCATTCTCAAAATATGAGGACATGAATAGATGAGAGGTTTATTATATTTTAGCATGAATAAAATACAAAAAAAATCATGTGAGCATTGCAGGTATGGAGGACAAAAAGCAAAAACAGTTTCTCACTTTTGCTTTTTGTCCTCCATACCTGCAATGCTCACATGATTTTTTTTTGTTTTATTTATATTCGAATAAAAAAAACCTCATCTGTTCATGTCCTCATATCTTCCTAAGTGTGTACTCCAGTCTATGACACTATTGATTTTACATTTACTTACTNGTGTGTGTGTGTGTGTGTGTGTGTGTGTGTGTGTGTGTGCGCGTGCGTGCGTGCGTGCATGCGTGCGTGTGTGTGTGTGTTGCTTGCTTGCATCCATGTGACTGTACAGAAACAATGTTAAATCCTCATGCAAAGCAGATGACCTACAGCCAGACCCTGCTGTGGTTTGTCGAGCCTCACAGCTGAGAGCAGAAAGAGCCCAGCTGATTTGAAAACCACGTCATGAAGTAGTTTAGAAAGAAACTGTAGGCAAGAAAATAATCTGAGATAAAAGAACAACAAAAAGTTTGGTAAGAAAATGGAAGTAAAAGGCAACAAATGTAACTGAAATGTTCTTACATTCTATTAAATGACTCATTGAAAAAAATGAAAACTTGTGTGCTTAGGAGAAGCAGAAGGACATGGTAAAGCTATTGTTTGAACTCTGTGCAGGTGACAGTATGTTCTGCCCTCTACGTCAATAACTGCTCTGCTGGAAGCATCCAAATTGGGAACCATTAAAGCTTTTACTTGTTTTACATGCATCACTCTATCCCTTTCATTTCTCTCCTCCACCTCCATAATCTTTCATACTGCGTTCATTTGTCTCTTTACTCTCTCTTCATATTTCATTTGTCTTCTTTCTCCCAGAGTGCTGCTTAAATGAGGTAATAATGTTTTCCAGTCAGCTCTACCCCAGTCATTGGTCAGAGGGGGCATCATTCACTACTTCCATCTACTCTGCTCATTTTTAAAAGAAAACTTTTTTTTTTTTTAGAATATTTGCAAGATGTGTTATCATAATTGAATATTGCTCACTTGGAAGTGACCAGCTTTAAAATACAAAATTATGTTTTTATTCTTGTGCTATGTTGTTGAGCAGGAGATCAGTGCAAAGTGGATCAGAGAGAAACAAACGACTGATTTTCATTTAATTCTGAGGGTATTCAATTACAAACTGGGAGAGTGAGGAGCTAATTAATGAGTAGAGCCTTCTTATTTAATGGCTCAAAATTAATTGGACAACCATCTCAAAAAAATTAATTAATAAAATAGGCAAACCATAGATTATATAAACACAACACCTTCAAAAAGAGATAAAGGGGGAAATGAGGCATGATAACATTCTGACTGGACTTGTGATTTTAAAAATGGCTTTGAAACTGAATGAAGAGACAGGGATCAGTAAAACCTGTTTACTGCTATGTAGAAGATGGCACACAGGAGGTAGACATTTCATTAACCAAGTCTAAATCCAAGAGAAGTTATAAAAATGTGCCTTTCTTTTCCTTAAGGTGTAAACTATCCATATACACCAGTAATACAAGTTAGTGGGGAAAAGTATGAAGGCAGCTTGGATTCAAGGTTTACACCATCAGAGTGACAGCCTGCTGTAGTCACTGGTCTGTATTGATGTCAAGGTGAAGCAGTCAAATCAAGTGTACAGGAATAAACTGTCTACTCCAATTCTCAGAAAAGCTGACTACATGGAACATTTGGACAATAACCAAAAAATAATAAACATAAAAAAACTTTGATGGCCAAAAAGGGAGTTTATGAAGGTAAAAATAGGAGATGAGTCAGTGAGTCTGAAAGAGCAAAGTTTTAACTAAAAGAAGTTCGAACAAACAAAAAAACATTGTACGACTGAAGACTCATTACATGTCACACTGAACAACTCCTTGTTGTGTATTGTAGATGACTGCAATAAAGTTTATCTTCAATTCTTACACCCAGATTCATCTCTCTGCATGTTTATCCATCTCTCTCCATCCCTCCCTCCATGCTTTCTCGTGGTAGCCAGTGCTAATTGTTACATCGTTCCAGCACTGAAAGACGCTCTGTGTAGCAAGGCTGGAGGATCGCCACTGGGTTCAACGCAGCATGGAAGAAAGGGAATTGGACAAGCATTGACCGTCAGAGCTGGTTAGCTTCACAGAACCCCCGTCACAACTACACTCACAATGCAACCTGTTTACTACCCAGGCCCCCTGCAATTACCAGCTCCGCAGCAGGAGCCAAGCTAATGCCTGGGGAGAACTGACACCATCAGCAGAAAGGGAGGTGGATGAAGAAAGGAGGGAGAGCCTTATTAAGAGGCTGAGGCTGGGTAGAGGCTAAGTGATGAATCTCAAAGGGACAAGCACGGTGTTGGCATGTCGATGTGTGTGTGCGTTTATTTCTGTTGTGCATACATAAAGCAAATCCGTGCTGCACTTTACACAAAGCCAACAATACGAGTTTAACAGTGTAATTGATGGTAAATGTTATCGGGCCCTTGATAAATCAGATTTCCTTCTATTAGTCTATAAACCCACCATTAACATGATTAAACCAGTAAAGAAACCTTTTACTTTAAAAGCAGATGGGGAAAACTGGGGGGAGGATTTTAGGATTAAATTAAAGGACATATTGATGTGCGGGGGGAGTGTGGTTTTATGTGCATCGACCTTTGACCAGGACATGACCTCTGACACACAGCGACAGTGGGACAGTGACACAAGCAGCAGCACGGGGCCCCTACAACACAATGTTTCCTCTCATCTGCTACATGTTGAGCAGTCAGATTTGCTGAAGGAGAACAGTTTAGGATGCAAGCCCAAATACCTACATTGCTTATGGTAACACCTCTATAAAAAGGCTTGTGAACTAGTCATGCACATCACTTCTTTCTGTTCCCTGCTGGGGTCTACTTTGATTTTAGGTGAATCTGAAAATGTTAGAAATCTCGTAGTCACTCCACAACATCACGCTGACATTGTTGTAGGCTAAAACTCTTCACTGTGGAGTGCCTCTCTGGAAAAAAAAATGCCGGTGCCTGTCCAAGATAAAAGACCCTCTTAATATAATCCGGTACCCTTTTGTTTTATAAACAACGGGGCCACTGTAGTGCCCCAGACCATAGAAGCAGCTCAGAAAGGGTCTGAAAAGGCATCTTAATCTGTTAATTATCAGCCAATTGGTGATTTACATATTAAACGTGGCTGATGGGAGTCTTACTCTCAGGAAGTGACTCTGTTAAGCATCAATAAGGATTTCTCAGATCAAGGCAAAAACATAAAGCAGTTTTCTGGCTATAAATATCCCCCTTTTAGAGTAAATTGTGACATATAGTTAAGAAACAGTGAGTTAGGGAGCCCGTGCCACCTGGAAAAACTGTATTAAACTAAAAAAGAATCCACAGGTTTCACTTTTTACCAAGAGTATCTGACAAAAACTTTAAAAAAAAATTAGACCTTCATTGGTGGATGAAATAAATAAATAACTGTTTGTGCTTCTGTTAAACTTTGATGGTTTTTCTTTAATTGGTTGCACTTTTTATCTATACCCTTCCATGACAACGTAGGTATGATCTCTACCCTCCCTCATCCTAATCCTCCTAGCATGTTTTTCATCCTCTCCACCATAATTCATCAGATACTCTTGGAAACCATTCCCACCACCATCTATCCAATCAGTCTTTCATCTTTCCTCTTACTATCGTTCCATCTCTCCCCATCTTCTCTGACTGTGGGAATGGCTGCAGTGAAAGTCAGCTGTGGTCTAAAAGTGGAAGGAGCTTTTTTTCTTTTCCTCTTTCTCCCTCCCCACTTACACTGCACATCTACGCGGATGGACTTGATGGCAGCCACCCCCACCCCGTTGTCGGCCTTGCAGTAGTAGCGACCCCCCTGCACTCTCTGGATGCCCTCGATGCGCAGCGTCTCGTTGTAGATGGATGTCTCCTGGAACTTGTCTGAAGCGCTGCCTGCTGTCTTTGTCCACCGCACCTGGAGAGAAAGGGGAGAGGTAAAAAAGAGTTGCTGTTAGTGAAAATAAGTTTTAATGAAGGATAAAAAGCTTATGGAAAACACATTCATCTTTCACAACAGGATTAAAAAAACTCAGAAGAAAAAAGGAGGAAGTGATGAGATTAAAGTCAAAATGTCAAGAAAAGTGTTCAAAAACACTACTTCAAAATTAGTACTTCAAAAATAAAGTTTTTTTATCATCTTTTTGTGATGGATTGATAAAAGTTCTCAAAGTTTCTCTGCAGTATTAAATGGATACTTATTCAAATAATACTCCTTTACAGCTTGTGACAACCTGCTGAATGATTCCGTATTATGTCCTGTTTTAATCAGCTCCACGATGAGTTGTTTGCGTTTATTTTACTAAACATGCGGCGCTATGTTCATATATTCAACCCGCTGATGAGCTAAAGCTAAGCTAATGAGCTTTAAGTCGTGATTAGTGATTTTATCCATTAAACAGCAATATGTGGGTGTTATCGTTATGGTCGAACATTAGAACAATACTTATAGCATCGATTGAATGCTTTGGTCGTTTTAGTTTTGTCCATTTTGGATGTTTGTTGTTACTTCTCTTGTTTAATGCCAAAAAAGCCTATGGGACTTTTGAATTGATTGATATGAGTGATTCTATTGTCCAACTTTGTTAAAGGATTATTTACTTTTTTTTACTAGACTAAAACCTTTTTTGAGTCTTTGTTGACTAAAACTGAACTAAAACTGTCACATAGAGACATGACTAAAATGGGACTAAAACATATCATGATTTTAGACAAAAAGACAAAGACTAAAACCAAAGTGGTGCTAAAAACAACACTGTTCCTCTGTTTAGCTGCCATAATTATGATGTCAGTATTTTATTTATGCATTATTTGTATTTTTTTTTTTTTTTGTATTGGTATTGAGATGGGAACTCATGTGTGTCATGTTTGTTGCACTGGGACATAATTAACAGCTGCACATTTTCTTCAAGAAGCCACATGTAAACTTAGTGAAAAGAAAAGTTAGAAATGCTGTTTTTCAAGGTGTCTTGCTCATTTTCTCTTTGAAGATTTTTTGTTTGCAAGTGGATTCATTCTCTCTTGGTTGTATGGAGCCAGCGAGTTCGACGGTGGATTTAGATGACGATGAAACTACATGTTGTTAAGAAATAAATCCATCAGTAAATGAAGAACTGCGGCTTGGTGTATTTCCTGGAGGGAGTGACACTCTGTGTGAGGTATAATCACATCTAATATTTTTTAAAGCCTTTTGTCATCGACTCATACTCAGTAAAAACAACAGTCAGGTTCAGGAGGACAGTGGGTTCACTTCCCCTGGCTATTCTTGAAATTATTTTCAACTTTTATTCCGGTAAAAGTAATGTGACAGTTTTTTTCTCAACATTCTGACTTGAATCTCTATCTTTTTTCTACCGAGTGGCCTTAATATGTCATCTTAGAGAAATAAGGGACAGCATGTGACATATGCAAACCAATGAGACCATTGACAAAACCAATCGTTATTTTAGATGTACGTCACATTACCAGTAAGCTAAATGTTACGTTAATCTGTCAATCTATAAATCATTAGAGATCATTAAAATGACAAATACTTTAAATATGTCCTGTTTGCTTTATGATCATGTCAGGACTTTGATTTTTTATTGTTTTTCTTTCTAAAACTTATGGGGCTTTACTATTAGTGTGGGTTGACAGATAAATGTGTGTGTGCACAAAACCTTTAGCTTTGTCAAGCACTCCTCCATATTGGCATTAATATGCAATATCGGTAAATATTGGTATCGGTTTTTGTAATGATGACACACATGACCTTTACATACATGCACATATTATACATCAAACTGTTCGACTACTTCTCCTCTCTCCCAAAATGTCAAAATATAACAAATCTGATGTATAGTTTTAGAGATTTTTATTTATTTGGCACACCTCGCCTCGCCTTCTTCCGCTTATCCGGGTCCGGGTCGCGGGGGCAGCATTCCAAGTCGGGCAGCCCAGGCCACCTTCTCCCCGGCCAAGTCCACCAGCTCCTCAGCTGGGACGCCCAGGCGTTCCCAGGCCAAACTGAAGATGTATTTCCTCCAGCTTGTCCTGGGTCGACCTGGGGGCCTCCTGCCGGCAGGACATGCCCAGAACACCTCCCGAGGGAGGCGTCCAGGAGGCATCCTTACCAGATGCCCGAACCACCTCAACTGGCTCCTTTCGATATGGAGGAGCAGCGACTCTACTCCGAGTCTCTCCCGGATGTCCGAGCTTCTTACCCTATCCCTAAGGCTGAGCCCGGCCACCCTGCGGAGAAAACTCATTTCGGCCGCTTGTATCTGCGATCTCGTTCTTTCGGTCACTACCCAAAGCTCATGACCATAGGTGAGGATTGGGACGTAGATCGACCGGTAAATCGAGAGCCTTGCTTTCTGGCTCAGCTCTCTCTTTACCACAACAGACCGGTTCAGCGTCCGCATCACTGCAGACGCTGCCCCAATCCGCCTGTCGATCTCCCGCAACCCTCCTTCCCTCACTCGTGAACAAGACCCCGAGATACTTGAACTCCTCCACTTGAGGCAGGACCTCTCTCCCGACCCAGAGTTGGAAATCCACCTTTTTCCGGTCAAGAACCATGGCCTCAGATTTGGAGGTGCTGATCCTCATCCCAGCCGCTTCACACTCGGCTGCGAACCTCCCCAGCAAGAGCTGAAGGTCAGAGCTCGATGAAGCTAGGAGGACCACATGATCCGCAAAAAGCAGAGATGCGATTCTCCTGTCACCAAACTCCACCCCCTCCACACCACGGCTGCACCTAGAAATCCTGTCCATAAAGGTTATGAACAGGACCGGTGACAAAGGGCAGCCCTGGCGGAGTCCAACCCTCACTGGGAACAGGTCCGACTTACTGCCGGCTATGCGGACCAGACTCACACTCCTCTGGTACAGGGACTGAATGGCCCTTAACAAAAGACCATCAACCCCATACTCCTGGAGCGCCCCCCACAGGGTGCCCCTGGGGACACGGTCATAAGCCTTCTCCAAATCCACAAAACACATGTGGATTGGTTGGGCAAACTCCCATGACCCCTCCATCACCCTAGCGAGGGTAAAGAGCTGGTCCACAGTTCCACGACCAGGACGAAAACCACATTGCTCCTCTTCAATCCGAGATTCAACCATCGACCGGAACCTCTTCTCCAGTACCCTGGAGTAGACCTTTCCAGGGAGGCTGAGGAGTGTGATCCCCCTATAGTTGGAACACACCCTCTGGTCCCCCTTCTTAAAAATGGGAACCACCACCCCGGTTTGCCACTCCACAGGAACTGCCCCCGATGACCACGCAATGTTGCAGAGACGTGTCAGCCACGACAGACCTACAACATCCATCGCCTTGAGATACCCAGGTCGGATCTCATCCACCCCTGGGGCTCCGCCGCTGTGTAGTTGTTTGACTACCTCAGCGACTTCTGCCCCAGAGATTGGACAGTCCGTCCCCAGGTCTCCCAGCTCTGGTTCCTCCTCGGAATGCGCGTCGGTGGGATTGAGGAGCTCCTCAAAGTATTCCTTCCACCGTCCGACTATAGCCCCAGTTGACGTCAGCAGCTCCCCGTCCGCACTGTAAACAGTGTGAGCAAGTTGCTGCCTTCCTCCCCTGAGGCGCCGGACGGTTTGCCAGAACCTCTTTGGAGCCGACCGATAGTCTTTTTCCATGGCCTCGCCAAACTCCTCCCACGCCCGAGATTTTGCCTCGGCAACTGCCACCGCTGCACTCCGCTTGGCCCGCCGGTACCTGTCTGCTGCCTCTGGAGACCCACAGACCAGCCATGCCCTGTAGGCCTCCTTCTTCAGCCTGACGGCTCCCCTAACCTCTGGTGTCCACCAGCGGGTACGGGGGTTACCACCACGACTGGCACCGGCTACCTTGCGACCACAGCTAGCAACAGCCGCCTCAACAATCGCAGAGCGGAACAAGGCCCATTCGGACTCAATGTCCCCCACTGCTCTCAGGACGCGGTCGAAGCTCTGCCGGAGGTGGGAGTTGAAGACCATCTTGACAGGCTCTTCTGCCAGGCGTTCCCAGCAGACCCTCACTATACGTTTGGGTCTACCAGGTCTGCGTAGCATCTTCCCCTGCCATCTGATCCAGCTCACCACCAGGTGGTATCAGTTGACAGCTCCGCTCCTCTCTTCACCCGAGTGTCCAAAACATACGGTCTCAGGTCAGATGATACAACTATAAAGTCAATCATCGACCTGTAACCTAGGCTGCCCTGGTACCAGGTGTACCGGTGGGCATCCTTATGTTCGAACATGGTGTTCGTTATGGCCAAACTGCGACTTGCACAGAAGTCCAAAAACAGAACACCACTCAGATTCAGATTGGGCGGGCCGTTCCTCCCAATCACGCCCCTCCAGGTCACGCTGTCATTGCCCACGTGAGCGTTGAAGTCCCCCAGCAGGACTATGGAGTCCCCAGTAGGAGCGCTATCCAGCACTCGTCCCAGAGACTCCAAAAAGGGTGGGTACTCTGAACTGCTATTTGGTGCATAAGCACAAACAACAGACAGGACCCGTTCCCCAACCCGAAGGCGTAGGGAAGCTGCCCTTTCGTCCCCCGGGGTAAACCCCAACGTACAGGCAGAGAGTCTTGGGGCTAACAGAAAGCCCACCCCAGCCCTCCGCATCTCACCTGGATCAACTCCAGCAAAGAAAAGTGTCCAACCCCTCTCCAGGACTCGGGTTCCAGAGCCAACGCTATGTGTCGAGGTGAGCCCGACTATATCTAGCCGGTATCGCTCAGCCTCTTCCACAAGCTCCAGCTCCTTCCCCGCCAGAGAGGTGACGTTCCTATTTGGCACACATTGCATTAAATATTGTGTTTGTCTTTTTTTTTAATGAGGGCTACCACGCTTATATTGGTCTTGGTTTATATCGGTATCGGTTTATATCGGTATTGGAAATTAAGAGTTAGACAAAATCGGATATCGGTAAAAAAGTCAATATCGAGCATCCATCAGTTCAATTTAGTCAAAAACCTTTAGAACCTTCTAGACACAATACAAAGTGAACAACAAGTCCCTGATGGTGTAGGGGTTGACCCTGGAAGCAAATGCTGCTTTAATACTGTTTGATATGTTTGATCACTATAATATTAAGGTGTGTGTACATTTTAATAGCTTGATAAGAAATAAATCTGAAGAAAAACAAGAAAATATGAATAAAATATATCTATGTTTGACATTTTACTAACCAGTTACAGGTCTGAACAAATGTAACTGCTTTAAAAAGAAGAAAACATGTCTTTTTAAAATTACTTTAGCCGTGTTGTTTAGTTTTTAAAAAAGCAAACAAACCAAACACAGGCCATTTCACCGCTCGGTGCTTTATCAAAATATGGATTTCTCTTCACACCATTTATTTTTATTTCCAGTTTCATTTTTTTGTGTATAAATAGATAAAGGTGTTTAATAATATCATGGGAACTGTAAAAATACTGTGTGTGAAGTTTTATTAACTTAAAAAAATATTAACAAGTAAAAATCTAAATTAAGCAAGGTGAGCATTTAGTATAAAACATTTACCTGATAAAATAAAAGACACTACTGGAGCATCCTAATGATGATCTACATAAACAGTATCTTATACTGGGTAATTAATGCTTAATAATGCTTTATCAAGTCTTACAAAGTACTCAATAACCTATTTATAAAGTATTAATAAGGGTAACCCTATTTAAAGTGGTACCACAATAAGTTTTAGGGCTGAATGGTGACAGAAGCTGTTGGTCAAGAGTCAAACGCATGCAGCCATTTTTAAATTATAGATAATAAAAGAAGACAAAATTACATGTTTATGAACTACTTTATAGGCTTTAAAAACTGTGGTTCAGTGTAATGAAAGCTAGAAGTTAAAATGTTAGTTCCACTTTAACAGCATTAAATATAAAAACGTTAATAGTACGTGATGTGTTAGGGAGTGAAAGTGGGTTTTTGAAGGTTTTCTTCAAGTTTGCTGAATTTGAAATGTGCTTCATAACCAGGCACGTATTACAGAATACATCCTCCCTGAATTTAGCCTTTAATACGTCATAGATAAAAGTATCTGTGAGCCATTTGAGTACATGAAGAAAATTAGATAGCAAAGAGTAAAACAGCATAACTGAGACAGGCAGGGTCTTTAGATCACTAAACAGGTCATTAAAATGACAAACTAATTAAAGATACAAAGCAAGTTATCACATTTTTCAATTGATAAAATCTGTGATCTGTGTGACATTAAGCTCTGTCCTCATGGTGTCCGTGCTGCTCAGACTATTAAGAAGTCTGACAAACCCTATATGGCTTTTTCACGCTTCAATTATCTCATCAAGCAGTGGGAATGCTCTGCAGCAGACAGCTACATACCCTTTATTAATCAAATGCACATAGATGCACTTACACACACTTCAAAAATACACAAAGCAGTAAAATCATCAGCTCTGAATTGTGATTCTTAGTCTTGTGTGTTTGTGCATCTTTCCAAGTGTGTGTATACAGTCCATTAATCCCTATTAACCCTTCTGTCTGTTATCAACCTCTATGAGCCTATCAGCCAAACCCCTCTGAGGAGGTCAGAGAGGATAATAGGGGAAAGTCACTGATAGCGCTTGTGCATGTGTGTGTATAAATACAAGTGCATGCAATTGTTAGTGTGTAGAAGTGTGCATTTCCTCTTTTATGCCCCGTGTTCTTCAAAGTGCAAACAGCATCCGTGTACACATCCACTCCTGCATGCATGCGGGTGTGTGTTGATTAGAAAGCAGGTTATATGGATTAGAGGATTATCAGCGCCTGTGTAAATGCTCCATGCTTGTTTATTCAGCTCTGTTTGTGGGAGGGATTTGGAGGAGGCACGCTGCCATTGATCCAACCAGTCAAGGTGAGCAATGAACTGAACCCTGTCTCTTCACGCTTTAGTGGCTCAAGTTTGCATGTGGTGTTGACTTCTGGGAGAAAAATGGACACGGAGCAGGTGAAAGTGAGCATAAAGCTGATCTATTCAACAGTCAGTTTTACAAATTTATGAAAAAATTTTGAGTTATTTATTTGTATGATTTGACATCAGAATTATTAGGATTCAAGTCAAATTTTGCACGATTTTAATTAAAATCTGATTAGATTAGGTGAATCGTGGATATTTTTTACTAACAGTCTTAAAGCTATACATTTATCATCTTTGTTAGATGTTATGTCATTTGACAGCACAGCATTAGAAAATGGAAATATGTAGGTCAAAAACTATTACAAAATCTTCTAAATGAAGCAGCTGCACTTTAAATTTCATTTAAGCCAGTTTTCTACTTTATAAGACATCTATACTAAATTTAGTACACAACAAATGCAATTTTAATCAAATTTCAGTTACAACCCCTGCCTTCCAGCTTAAACTTCCAACTGTCAGAGATAAATCATTGTTGTCTTATCGAAATATTTTCTTCTTTTTACTTAAATTTGGTGCTGAATGCTTTTTTTAAACTCTTGTATATATTTTTTAAATATTGCTCCTCCCTATAATTCACGTGTTAACAAAATACATCGACCAGTGTTACATTTAAGTGTTCAAATCGACTGTAATCATTTTCCAACATAATGCATGCTTATTAAATATACTAAATAAATGTGAGATGAAGAGATATTATTGCACTTACATTTTTTTATAGGAATTTTTATTTGCCTCAACAATAAGAAACACAAGTGGCCACACCCACTTAGTGTGAGTGTGATTTTGTCTTACAAGGAGAGACAGTTTTAGTTTTTCACATCACAAGTAGGTCCTCATCTTTCCACTCATTTCAAGTCCCGCAAGACCAATTCTTGAGTCAGGTCCAGGTCCTAAATTTTTAATTTCTAAAAACAAGTAACTTGACTAAATTTGCAACAAATAAATCAAAGTAATAAGAAATAATTTCCAAAATACATGAACCTCAATGGGTCTTGAAATGTGCTTGCTCTGTGTAGCACACATATTTTTAAAAAATGCATTATTTCTAGACAATACTGTGTTTGTTAAACAGAAGAAGCAGCAAACACAACTGAACTTGATCAGAAACAAAAAAATATGATCTGAAAATGATTTATGTTCAACCTATAAAAGATATCAAGTGTATTCAAGTCAATATGCTCAAGTTAAAGTGAAATCACAAGTCACTGGTGTAAAAGTCTGAGTTGAGTCCCAAATATTTAGACATTTATTCAAGTTGAATCTGAAATCATTGAAACTTGGATGTTGAGAGCTTCAATATTTGTAGATAAAGTTTTATTTGATATGAGTGAGGTCAATATTAAAGAGTTTGATTAAAGACCTCACAGAATACATTACAGATAAATAAAAAGACAAAGGTGTGCCTTGATAAATTTGAGTTTAAATTCACCTGACAGAGCCTGGACTCATTTTAGTGTTTGCTCTGGATGTCTGTGATCCATTGTCTGAGCTGACAGACTTTAGCGAGAGCGCTGGACATGCGATCATGATGTACTGCACTTAAAATGTTACAAGAGATTCAAATACTGATAAACCACCAAGAACAATGTTAGATAAGGAGAAAAAAAAAACCCTGGTGTGTAAAAAAAGCAGGACTACACTAAGTATGTGAGCGAGAATAAAGGGCGGCAGCGCGTGTGTGAGTTTCCTTTAGTGCAGAATATAGCGAGTAGAACAGAGAACGATAAGGAATGATATATGCAGTATTGCTGGCAGCTGTGTGATGGGGAGAGAAAAAAGAGCTGCACATTGGGAGTTGCTTCACCAGGGTGGCAGATGAAGCAAAATAGAGGGAGGTGATATTGTGAATAAAGGGGATATTGTGTGCAATGCAGATGACAGCCAGGCGGCAGAGGAGCCTTTATCTGTGGGTGACACAGGCAGCATAATACCATCACCTGCGCTCTCGTTCTCTGACCTCCTTCACTCTCCCTTTACACCTCTTCCTTTCCTCAATGGATGAGCGGGGCTGCTGCTCTTTTTTCCTGCTCCGGTCCTGACGGATTGCTCTGCTTATCTCTTTCAGGCCTTTTCTCTCCCTCATCTTCTCGCTGTCTGGGCGCTTTTCTCCCTCATTCTTCCTTTATTTCTCTTACAAAGTACCAGAAAGCCAAACACTCGCTTGTCATCAGATGTTGTGTTCAAATACCCATCCATTTTACACTCATGAAAAACATACTCATTTCCCCAGACTCCCCACACAATCGAGCGGGGAGATGAAGACATATTTGTTGAGTCAGATACTTTTGTGATGATATTTCTTCCATCTGGTTGGAGGAGTAAAGTGAAGGGAAGCATAGGTGTCCCCTGAGATTGAGCTCGACATAAAAGGCAGCAGGTTTTCTTCAGTTTCTGTATTCATATTAGAAAATGCCTGCTGTTTAGCACACAGATGTTTCTGATAGAGAACGGGAACAATAGCCTGGTCGGAGCGTTGAAGGAGGAAGTGAGGAACCACTCTGTGAGATTGTGGTTCTTAAGAAAATCTTCAAGTATTGGTCATAAATAAATGGGCTTGTACATTTTCCATTAGTGATAATGTATTTGGTTAAAGTCATCATCCGTAACTCCATTTTATGCCATTTTTACACTCCTGAACATATAAAAAACAATAATTTAAAGTGAATCTACATTATGAAACATTAGTTTTGAAATTCGTCTCTAGTTTCAGCTGATCTTTGACGTTTCACTGTTCAAACCCTGAAGAAGTCGATACGTATCAGTAAACGCAAGTCTTTATATCCCAGCCTTAAATCAGCACATCCAGTCATCTCAAGATGCATTCAAGCTGAAGCAATGATGTTTGTGAGAAGGAGCTGAGGAACGCACTGTAGACTCCTGCTGCTTGTGTAACTCAGATAAACAGCTGCTATTGCTTTTGTCAAACATGCTGAAACCTGACAAGCAAGTAAAAAAAAAATACTTAGCAGCTCAGACCAGCCTCAGGGTATGTGATGCACTCCACAATACAGCAAAAGCAACATCAGAGAGAAAAGCATTGAGAGATTGTCTTTACTTCAGATCAAAATCTCTAAAAGATGTTTAAAATGTTCAGGTGAAAAAATGTTTAATACACTCGCCATCGTCTGGTGAGCCAGCAGAATGTCTGGAGTTTCATTTATTTCTCATGCAACAAACCTAAGATCTATAAATCCAGGATTCATAGGGCACTGACATACAGTAAGAATTTAAAATGTAATATATAATCTGTAAATTCCATATTGGCTTCATATCTGGACCGTCAACATGTTTTTGGCCCAAACCTCACTCTGCAACAATCCCGCCACATGTTGACGCCATACTTCTATGACATGTTAGCTTTGTGCTAATGCTCAAGAAGTTGTGGTCAGTAATGTCAGTGTTCTGGGACCTAATCCATTATTAAAACAGGCTTGAAATAAACATGGAATCCAATAACTGTTGATAATGGGCCTTTTTAGCATAAAGACCAGCTCGTACTGTACTTCTTGAAGGTAGCATTAAGCTAGCTTGAACACATGGGCGTAGATTTGGCATGGACGGAGGTGACGTGTCCCCACCAATAACTCGATCCAAGGATGCAGAAATAGCGCTGCATCTCCACTAATAATACGTGCAGCCCAGCTTACCAAGGTGCTGTCCTGCTGTGCGCAGACCTGCGTCAACCGGCATGAGCCATACGTCACGCCGCCCACTCCGACAGCACCTGCCCTGGGTCTGGATGTGGACCGGGCTGGACTAGCCACTGGACATTTTCTCAGTGGGCTTATTGTACCTTCGTGCCGGTCCGGACCATCCCGGATCTGAGCGGCTCATTTTATTCTTCGCTTCCTGTTTTGGTACGCTCAAGTATATCTTGATCCAAAAAACTTTGCCTTCAGGTCTTTCAAAGATATGAAATCTCTCTCTCACACAAACGCCACAGATTTCTTCTCTCTTGAAAAAGTTTTTCAAATATCTTCAATTATCAAGTTATCTAAGGAAGTAAGTTGTCCTCACTTTGCTCTCAGCCCTCCACACTGAGATGCAGTCAAAGCTGGAAAACGTCCCTATCCCATACTCATGGAAACATGAATAAAACATCTCCATATCTCTGCAAAAGACCTCATGATGTCCTTCAAAATGCCAGCCAGCTATTTGGGCTCCAGCTTGATTTTCTGGAGTAAATCTACAGGAGTGATGTCAAATGCATCAGCTTTACACAACGTGCGTTCATCAGAACAGATGGTTTTAGGCTGATGACAGGATTTAAGCATTAACGTTCTATTATTATCCACAGACCTTGAGGATGTTTATCATTTAGGTCTTTTCAGTTTTTCAGGACTGAGTCATGAAGACATTCCATCCTATCACCTTCCACCACGGTTAGAAAAAAGGGACTGGACTGTCTGCAGCCTGCAGGACATCATCTTGAACAAGATGTCGATAAGACCTTGACCTCCTGCTGTGACTTGCAAAAAAGATACTAGACATGGGAGTACAATATTTTCTTCTTCGCAAAAAAACCCTACATCACACTGTATTCTATCAATTAGAAGGATGAAGAGATACTACTTTGCACCAGAGTACCAAGGTTATACCAGAATATCATCAATCAGGATCTTTCCTCTGTAAAACAGCTGAGACAGCAGCCACTTTATCCATCTCACTCTCCATTTTTGTTTTTGAATAAACACTAAAGGTCAACGCTGACATGCAATCGGGTCTCAATGTTGGTGCTGCTTATTGTCACTGTCTAACCAGAGCTGATAAAGACCATGCAATGACTATCATCGTACTTAACTCTTAAAGACACTAAAAATTTGAGTTAGGAAGCCGAAGAGCATAAGTGTGGAGGACGCACTCCTGAGAGACTGGATTAACTTGGGTTTTAGGACCTCTGCTGCCCTGATCATGCAAAATTGACTTGCAAATGTCCCCTACCTTTGTAGCTCACTTTCCCTTAGCTCATAAGAAATTAATGTTAGAACATCAAAAAATAGGAGAATGCAAGCAGTTCTTCTAAAATCACTGGGTGGAAATATATAACACCAAATAGCAGAATCTAAAATAAATGCTGGTCTTTCGTTGCACCGCCTCCAATCTCACTCACAGCTGTTTCTATCATCTCTGTCACTGCTTCTTACTACAAGTATAAGGTCGTTCTTATTTCTCATCTACTTCACAAACCCCCTCAGAGACTTTGAGACTACATTGTGACACATCACATAGGATCAACTGAATCTAGCAGACGTGCAGTGCCTGTCAGACATTTGCCCTGCTGTTTAGACTGGTCACTGTCAACACCACATGTCAGATATTATATGAGGCCTTAAAGTGAACTAAGTTAGAGCAAATGCATACAAACTGCTGTGTGCTTTTATGAAATTCCCCATCTAATCACACCTCAATATACAATTTCCTTTAGGAGAGATAAATAAAGCATTATATTCAAAAAAGACCATTTTTGTTTCATTTTAGTCATTAAATATGTTAGAGACAGTTTGATCACAGGCAACACACTGGATTACTGACAAGGACACCTTATGAGGCCACACTGTATTTGTCTTTTTTGCTGTTGTTGCTTTTTCCAGCAGTGAGAACTTCTTTCAAGATTGCTTTAGATTAAACCTTCTCTGAAGGTAAAACTGCTGTGATGCTGATAAGTGGCAGATTGGGCAGCTTGGGTCATTTTTAGAACAAATAAAAAGTGCACTGTAAAACATGGAAAATACAAAAGAAGACCTTTATATTGTTCAATACTTGAACAGAAAGAGGATGTTCACGGCCAAAATGATTTCAAAAAGATAAAATATTCCTTTAGTATTATATGTGTGATTGCACATGGGAAATTTGGACTTAAAATGTTACATTTATCACAATGACTGGAATTTAAAAATCTGGATAGTGTTGTGATTTGTGTTGTGTGTTGTCACTTCCACTGCACTCCCTTCCCAGCCATTTTTATTCTATTGATTACACTCACCTGTTCCCAATTCCAGCACTATCCCTGTATATGTAAACCCTTAGTGTCATTCAGTCATAGTCAGATCCTCCTGTTGTCACCCTTGTTGTCTCTGTTTTTGCTGCAGCCTTTGCTTTGCTTTACTTAAGTCCTTTTCAGTCCGGTACCACTCTCCTTGCCTACATCCTCTGTTTTTGGATCCTTCCTTCCTGACAGAAATACATCTAACTTACAGATTAGAGCAATGAGTCTCAACTGGTGGGCCATGACCCAAAAGTGAGTCGCTGATCCATTTTCAGAGTTGTCTTTGCCTGAGCTGAAAAATGTTAAGAAAAAAGAAGAAAGCCATCTATTCACATTCCTTAACAGTAGGTGGCGATAATGCCTAGTAGTGCTATTTGACATCTGACATTTCCCACTATAGAAGAAGACCTGCAGAGTTTATATAACAGGGGTTTTTTTTATATCGAGGACAAAAATCTCAGCGAGGTGTTGGCAGGTGAACGTGACTCAAGAGTTGATTTTTCTACTAAAACTTCAGACTTTAAGACTCTTGTCAGGAGAAAAATATTCCCTGTTCTCCAAGCAGTTCCTCCAAATGTTGACACCAACTGAGTCTGTGTCAGTACTGAAATCTTCTGATTGTTCTGCCAGCCTCATTTGCAATGCTTGAATGAGTGACTGAATAGTTTTATTAGGGCATAATTATATTAAGTCAGTGGATTCTCACCTACAGCTACATGTTTAGTGTGTTTTTGAATCTACTTCTCACTAGTTTGACTTTTATTTCATGTTTGTGCCTGAAAACAGTCAATTCTGTTAAAAAGGCTGAATTTATTGACTAGTTTTGATTTAAATAAATTGCATCAAATTAATGGAAAAGGGGAATATTCTCCTCTTCAACACCACCTGATGGTTGCTTTGGTTAGTTTTTGTGTTGGTGTAATTATGATATTCTTTACTGACACAGATTCATGCTGCACCATCATTCATTAAAACAAATGAGATTTTTATACATTAAGTCAAGTATTTTTCTCAGTTTGGCTCACAGCTTGTTATTAGAGGATGGTGGTTCCTGAAATCAGACCAGTTGAGGATCACTGGGACAATATTGCTCTATAACATACCCCTTTAAAAACAGGCTAATCCACTATATAGGTTATATTACAACAGTGCAAATGTACAACTTAAAGTGCCCATGACATCGGTTTCCATGTTTTCTGACTTATCTATCATGTTGCAACGTTGAGTTTTCACCTTAAACCTGCCAGAAAGAGCAAAAAACGGCGTCCATCTGTCTCCTAGTCCAGCCAGTGAGAAGCTCTTCCAGATTTCAGACCCAGGTTTCAAACAGTTTTTTTCACTCCAGCCCGCTATGAGGTCATAGTGATCCGGACTTGCTTATATGGTCAATTCTCCTCCCACATGCACGTTCACGACAACTGGAGCGAGGCAGTGCCGCCGCCATTGCCCATAGACCGTGTAGTGTTTAGTTTCAGTTTCGTTTCTCTTTCACGCGACGACACTGCCCCCTGCTGCAGCAGAAGTGTCAGGCTGCCAAATAAGGAGAAACCCAGCAGAACCGGAAGGCGGCGCTTTCTTCTGATCTCTGAGTTGCTCGTTAGGAAATAATTACAGCGTATTTTGAGTTATAATGGTGCAACGCTAATCTAGAGGCATCAAAGATTACACCTGTTTAATATAAAGTGATTTAAATATGGAGTCACAGGCACTTTAATACTACACCATCAATCATGTTTGAAACATAAATGAAGATTCGTCATGTATCCATGCTTTGATGCACAATTAAGGCAGCGGGAGTAACTTTTTTTTACATTTTTTTTTATTAAGCATCAGCAACACATTACATAGAGATACATATGGAAAAATCCCAATGCTTTTTTTAAAAAAAAAATTATAATTATAAGAATAAAACAACCCCTCCCCCCCACCCCAAATTAACATGTAGGACACAATATCTAGAAACAATTTGAAATAAAAAGGGGAAGAAAAATAAAAATATATTAATAAGGATAATGATTCCCGCCCTCTTTAAATTGTGCACACATGTATATATAAAAATATACATATACACAGGTATTCACTTATACATCACAACTCGCCATCACTGTGCACTGAACAAATCAAAGGTCATATGGACAATCACTCAGAACAAACGTGAGATGACTGCTAATCACGAGGTGGGGACAGTTTTAAGTTCACCAAAATACTTTAACACAGGATCCCAGACAGTGAAGAATTTATCCCTAGACCCCCTGAGAGTATACTTTATCTTTTCCAGTTGTATGAATTGTGTCAGGTCACTGAACCACTGAGATACTTTGGGAGGGTTTTTGGATTTCCAATGTAATAATATTCTTCTACGTGCGAGTAATGTTGTAAAAGCAATTATGCTTCTATAACTTTCCCTTAATGATTTATGTCTTCTATCTGTGGTGCCAACTAGTGCCATAGCTGTGTTGGGCTGAAGATCAGTATTCAGTACCTCTGACAGAATTCTGAAGATGGTAGACCAGTAGGATGCAAGTGTAGGACATAACCAAAACATGTGTGATAAATCAGCAGGAGTGCTCTGACATCTGTCACAACTAGCATCTGTGTTAGGATATATTTTAGCCAGTCTTGCTTTGGAATAATGAGAGCGATGCAAAATTCTGAATTGTATAATATTCAATTTGGCGCAGGAAGTGCTATCGTTTACACGTTGAAGAGCACCTTCCCAGATATCTTTTTCAAAATCTTCCCCCAGCTCGTCCACCCAATCTGCTTTAATCTTTGCCAAAGTTGTGTTTTTAAAAGAAGTTATATATTCCATCATTCTCGAGATGAGCCCTTTAGACTTAGGGGCTTTAACAGATCATCTAAACCAGAAGGTGCTGCCATATACGGAAAGTTGGGGTCATGATGTTGAAGGAAGTGGACTTGGACTTGGAAGTATCGGAATAAACTGGACTGAGGGAGGCCAAATTTGTGTGATATATTGTCAGAGCTTGCAAAAGTAGAGTCAATATACATATCCTTAAAAGTATGAATGCCTCGTCTCTTCCATAGAACAAATTCAGAATCTAATCTAGCCGGGGAGAAAAGGTGATTATTATGTATGGGGCTTAGATAAAGAAGGTTTTTGAACCCGAAGGTCTGTCTAAGTTGAACCCATATTCTGAGGGTGTTTAATACTATTGGATTGTTAGTGTATTGCGAGAAAGGGAGGGGAAAGCTGGAGGTGACCAGGGCTCTAAGAGAGGTGGAGATGCAGGATGCAGCTTCAAATTGGCACCAGTCAGCATCCGGAGTATGGAGCCAATATATAATTTTTTGAACATTAGAAGCCCAATATTTATGTATTGGGCTATTGGTAGCAACTATTTTAACTAAACTATTACTTTTTGGGATTATAACAGATATCATAACTGGTGCTCCTCAGGTGTGTGATCTCACTCCACTACTGTTTTCTTCCTCAACATCAACAACTGCACCCACATACTCTTAAACTCTACAAGTTTGCAATTGCATCACTGACATCAGTCCCATTTAAGAAGTCAAAAAATCTACATGTAGAAGAAAACTGACTGGCTGGTGCTTTGGTGCAGACAGAATGACTTGTAGCTAAACAGGCTTACATCTCCCCAACACTGCTCCCTCTCACCATATTTGGCTGCATCATGTGACCTTTTGAGACCTTCAAGTTTCCTAAGTATGACTATCTGAAAACGTTCTGCTGATCCAAGTCTGACCCAGTTCGGCAGCGCTAACGACTTGTTCTTGTGCACATCAGCTGAGCCGAACTATTTTCGGCAGGATGTCCGAGAACATCTGCTGTGATTGGTCAGAAAGGGAGGATGAGTGTGGTTAGTGAGGGTAGCGGTTGACATTGTGCGTTAATTAAACTTTTTCTCCGGCACCTGCTGGACTGCTTTGTGCGAACGAACCTGAGGTTCATACAGGTCTGGATCGACCCACGCTACTGGCGGATCAGCGCAGGCCGCGAGGGTTAGCGCCGTAGACCCGTATGTCTCCTCAGGTCCCCGGAGGTCGCATCGTTTTAAACTGCACACACACACACACACCCTCCCCTCCACACACACACACCTGATACGCACACCTGTATATGACACATCGCTGAAGAAGTTCGGCAGCTGAGTTCTCGGACAGTATGATCCCTGCCGAAACAAACTTTTTTCTCGTTTTGGAAGCTCCCCCGGCGAGGACAACGTTCTTGCTTCTCGTGGAGTATGAATTGACTTTAACATTGTGGTTTGGTGCAGAAACTGAGCAGGACAGGAACTGACTGCTCTCCTTCCAGTTCTTAAACACCTCCAGTGCCAGGAAAGATGAATGAAATCTCACCACCGATTCCTCACAGCCAGGACACTAGGACACCGTCTTTTTGAGCTCCTCCCTTTTGGCCAAACCTAAAAACAGTTCTTCCCCTCAAACTTTTGGTCTTCTCAACAGAAATGTCCCTGTTGTTAGATCTTGCTCCATCTATAATACTGGACTAATCAAGAATTCTATACATATTTTTAATTTGAAAGCTGTTTTGCCTCTTCATTAAGATGAATTTGAGATAATATTAGATATATTTTATGATTAGGATTAGATGCATATTCTTGCCATTTGAATCCACGGTACACATTTCAATGTAAAACCAAGTTATGGTTTTTCACTGGCTAGAATTTGATTCAACCGTTAAGAACTCTCATGGTCTGTTAATGGCTGCACTTTATGCTAGTTTGAAGACCCACTCCTGCCTTTAAGTGGCTAGAGACTTCCAGTTTAAAGGCTCATTACTGTCTGTCACTGACTCTGTTTGGGTGGTAGTTTAAGGTCCATTACTGCCAGTCTCTAAACTTTTTATGCGATTCTTAAGAACTCTGACTGAAATAAACTGCATCAGCCTTTTGAAAAGGTTTGGAAAGTTTGTTTTTATTTAAAAGTTTTTTGCATTTTTCTAGTATGAAGTCTGTAAAGATCAGCTACGTGTATTTTCTTTAGCTTGAAATGTTGAAATTGTTCAATTCGACAATTAAATCAAACAAAGCAAAACTCCTGAGCATATATATATATATATATATATATATATATATATATATATATATATATATATATATATATATATATATATATATATATATATATATATATAGTTTAAATCCTTCATTTGTTCACATAACTGAAGGTAATTGGTTTGTCTTCTTTATACCAAAGCTGCCTTCTAGGTTGTTAAGAGTCTTTTACATTCTTTACTAACTCACAGACAGCTGGCTAGGCTTGCCATTTATAATTTTACTAACTCTTTTCTTGATATGATGCCAGTAGAGTTTACAATACAATGATTTATTCATCCAGCTGGATGACTTACCATGAATAGGCTTAAGATGGTAATCCTGTTATTGAGGAACACTACTTGGCACAGATGCAGACCCTCAAACACACACACGGGCCTGAAGACATACACTAACACGTGCACAAACACAGAAAATGCAACATCTGAGGAGAAACTTGCAAGAGAAAAATAAGCATAAATCACAATGGGGTGACAAAACAGTTGAATCGTGCCGGCTGATGACAGCAGCTTGAAGTGATAAATACTCGATGTAATCACCGCTGGCTTCCTTTTCAAGCAATGGCTAAAATGAAATACTTAATGTGACAATGTGTGGATGACATGCAGTATACTGCAAGACAAAAAGCACCGCTGCATGGAAATATCAGTTTTAATTATCTGTCACTAGAAAGCAGCGAAGAGAGGAAAGAGCAGAGTATCAGAGCACAAAGTAAAAATAAATGAATGCTTTAGAGTTGCTAATAAATATTATTTCAAGCTTCACGGCCTAAATGGTTATTTTGCAAATTTAAGACATCAGGAGGTGAAAAATGTGGATAGGGGTTTTTTTTTTTTTTTTTTTTTTTGGAACATTCACAAAGTGGAGAGGAAAAATACAATAAGGTGGTAGAAAAGAAGGAAGGAAACCAAAAGTAGAGGATGCAACAAAACCAAATTACACAATTTGACTGTGGGATGTAGAATAGAAGCATATTGGACTGAGAAGAAAAAATGATTGAAATTCAGTTTGTCACATAATTTATATTATGTGAGCCACACTGTTATTAAACATACAGTATCTGTCGGAGAATCGTTTTGTGTAAATGTTATGATCATATAATTTCCTACCTGTTGTAGAAAAACCTCAGTTTGGAGAAAGAGAGCTTGGTTCTGACTGGGCTGCAGAGCTTTAACAGATAGTTAGAACGTGTTTCTGCTGTCTGATGTCATGGTTTCACACCAATTCATGCTTAAATTATTCCATTAACATTTACATAACCATGACATTGATTTTACAAAAAAGCCTGGCATTTTCTAAAGTTCCTGTCTCAAGAAATTACATACAATTAAATTAATGGTAATGTAAAGATTATACTGTAAAATAGCATTTTAAAAAACTGCTATAAAATGTTTGAGATTGAAGTTGCTTTAAGACACTTTTTAACTGGCCCCATTTTGACTTGTGGTTCACTCATCTCTTCAACCAGAACTAATCTCTCTTTCTCCAAACTGAGGCTATTCAAATAGCTATCTACAATATGTAAGATCTTAATTGCCTTTCCCTTTAATGAGTGCTGTGTTCTAAACCTCCCACCAAAACACCTTCAACCAGCCTTCACTGGACACTCAGATCACACAGAAGAAAGAAAACCTCAATACTGACGAAAACACAGGATCCTTCTTGTCAAAATACGAAGGCCTTAATTGCCCTTCTTGCTTCTGTACGTATCAGTGGTTGCACTAATCTCATGATCTTAGCAAAAAAACAAAAAAGTAGAATTCATCCATCCATGAACTCACATATCTGATGCAGTTGTGCATTTTGTTTGTCTGCAGCACGATTTATAATAACGTGAACAGGTGCTTCTTCTTTAAATATGCCTGATTTAAATTCAGCAAATACACCTTCTAACTAGAGAGAGCAACCTTTTGAATAATTCAGAGTTCTGAAAACATTTCCAGACTTTGCTTAGCGTGTGCCTGACTGTCTTATGGTTTAAGTCAGAGCAGAACAAACAGCGGCAGACAGACTCAGCAGATTGACACAGCTCTTTTTAAAGTGCTGACAGCCGTCAGCTGCCATGTCAGCTGCTACCTTACACGCTCCGCCCATGTTGAGTGTGGTAGTTGTAATGAGTAGTGGATGATTAGCACTGCCAAAGCATGGGTTGGAGAAATTTGAGCGCTTGTTGCCTTCTTTTAGTAATGAGCAAAGCAGATGATGTCATTGGTCAGCTGAACAAAGATTTCAGACTGCTGAGAAATAGGTAATTGAAGTAGGAGGTTGCATGGTAAGGACAAAAATGAAAAAGCCTTTCATGTGTAGAAAAGGTCCAGTAGGTGTTACCCATTTTAGAGAAAAAAGCATCCTTTAATCAGATCAACTAAACTCTTACTTTAATATGTTGCAACACTTGCTTTGCCAGCTGTTCTTATTCAACAGTTTTTCCACATTTAAAGATCCCATGTTCTGGAAAGTTCACTTTCTAAAAAGTCTTTTAACAGTCATATCAGTCCTAAAGATTGTGTCTGAGACCCAAAAGTGAGAACATACTTTCACTATTTTCACTTCCTTATTCTTATTTTAGGGAAATGTGTTTTGAGCTCATTCTTAAAGGAGTGGTTTCAAAATCCTTCCCCTGCTGATGTCAAGAAGGGAAAAGACCACTCTTCTCTAGAGGGCAGAGACAAAACTCTTTTGGTTCAGGCACCACATTTAAAGTAATGAAACTGATCAAAACTGTTAAATTTTGCTAAAATACTTTAAATATCACAGTAAAAGTACCTAAAATTTCATAACGGTTTAATCCCTTACAACTGTATAACCACTGTGTGTGTGTGTGTGTGTGTGTGTGTGTGTGTGTGTGTGTGTGTGTGTGTGTGTGTGTGTGTGTGTGTGTGTGTGTGTGTGTGTGTGTGTGTGTGTGGGGTGTGTGTGTGTGTGTGTGTGTGTGTGTGTGTGTGTGTGTGTGTGTGTGTGTGTGTGTGTGTGTGTGTGTGTGTGTGTGTGTGTGTGTGTGTGTGTACTATTCTGTCCTCCTTCCACCACTTCATTTATTTTGTGAGCACATACATGCAGACATGTAGAGCCTTTCTTTATTATTTTTAGTCTCGGTGAGGGGCTACTCTACAAAGTACAGCGCGTTGCCACGGCAGCAGACACTCCAGAGACACTCAAACATACAGACAAGATATAGAGGACTTCAATATATCCAGTCGTACACTCAGACACATCACTGACACAATGACTGTGTTGCATGTTGCCGTGGCATGCATCCCTTTTTAAAAAGCAGGAAGTAAAAAACCTTGTTATTTTTTCCTTCAGCTTTCATTAGCATTCATCCTCTCAACCACATAGAAAATTTATACCTAACAGCTGTTGGAAAAAACATCTTGGGTACTTTTTTCCCTTTTTTTTTTATAAAGTACGCTAAAGCATTTTCTTTTTGATGTTCAGAAGATAAATTGGCAAAGCGAGTCAAAGGCTTTTCTTTTTCCTTCCCATGTTTTTCCCTTTTTCTTACTGAACAAAGTTTTAGTATAACTGCTACTGTTTTGTGTGCCTAGAGATGCTGAGTTTCCACAAAAAAGTTTCATCTTGCTTTTTTTGTCATCATGATTTAGAATTGAATGTCATTCTTGTTATGTGGTTCTAAAAACTGACTATAAAATGAACTTTTTTTGTTTTGTAGTTAAAAATCGCAAAAAAAAACCTTCTGAGCTTTTTGTCTTAAACTTTCATCCCTTTCAGATCTTCTTGTTTCTACCTTCAGCCTCCTTTTTGTTCTCTTTGTCTCCACTTGGGGGTCCAGCAGTGACCTTGTTTGCGTCTAGGTCGTGTTCCTGCTGAGTGCCTCTGCAGCCTCGTGCTGCCACCCGATCAGCCTTGCTCTCAGCCTCACTATCGATCGCCCTTCACTCTTCCCTCAAGGACAGAAATCCAAACCCATATTCCAGACCGCAGCCCTCGTCTCCCTCCCTCCAGTTCCCCCTCTTCCCCAGTTCTTCTCTCTGCCTCTCCACTTTTCTCAGCTACAGCTTTCTCCACCTTTCCCTTGTATAGAATTTATCTCACACGCACACACACACACAGATACACACACTCCTGAAAGTCTCAAGGTTGCAATGACCAGCAGACCCATGAATAAATAATGAGGAGGTAGGAATCACTTTCAGAAAAACCATTTACTCTCATCTTGCGTTCTTGAAGAAGCCATGAGAGTGTGTGCATGCACTTGGTGTGTGTACAAACACAAAAGGCTTTGCAGTGAGGGTACAGTGCTTTGTTAACTTAAAGCCTGGCTGTCCAGAGTGTTAACATGACTGATGCTACAAGCACTGTGTGTACTTATGGACCTTTAACATTTGGATTTTCTTTTTCTCTTGTGTGAATGCAGACTTTTATTACTAGATAATCTTTTCATTTATTTAAGGAGTCTCTAAATGTTTGCATATAGGATCAAAAGCATATGTATTACTCACTTTTACCCCTCAAAAATTTAACTTTTTTTCCAAGCAGCTTTTCTTTATGTATATATAATGCAGTTACTTCCTACATAACTTACAGTTTGATGTTGGTTAAAAGTGTAGAAAAGACAAGAGCTGAGAATGCATCAAAAAGAAACAAAAGAAACTAAGGAGTTGAGATAGATTTTGACAGGATGATGAAAAGAAAAGATGTCTGGTGAACAAAAGGCATAAACTGACAAAAAAAATGACTGAAGGATTTACGAGTGTTAAAAACAAAAAGGCATACATTTGAGAAAAATCAAACGAGAAACAAGAAAAGGAAGAGAGACAGAAAGAGACAAAGAAAGAAAGAAATGATTGGATTTTTCTCTCCTCTGTATGGATAAAGGCGAGAGCTCCTTTTTTCAATCCAATCTGGCTCAGGCAAAGGTAAACAATCAGTCTTGATAAAGGATTGGATAAATCCTCAATCAGACTCATTTTCAGTAAAGCAGCTATTTATTGGGCTGGCCTGACCACGGCCAAATTGGATCCTCTTTGTGAGAAAAGGCAAAGAGAAGGAGAGAATAAGTGAATGAGAAAGTCTACATCATCGCAGAATGAGAGGGCACGAACTCTAGTTTTTGCGAACAAAATGCTTCTTGCATTAAATAACATTATGAGCCATAAAAGTCCTTAGTGGTAATACATTTGGACAGAAAATGTAGAAGAATCCAGTGCCAATGAGGATATGTGCATACATCATATTCCTGTTATCTTAAAAGAGCCATTAACACATGGGACATGAGCAGCTGCCTCCTAGACAGACAAACCCAGGACGGAAGAAAAGATCCTTCACTGTGATGAAACAGCTCATCTGATTAATAAAAGATAAAGCTTTTTAAAGAGCCAGCATGCTCTGCCAAACAGTGGGTGTGTTTATCAATAAAAGTATAAAAATACATCTGCAGGGTTATTCATTCTTTGACGCTGAAACAGAGAGCAATGTGAGGAAATGCATGCTCAGATAGCACATGCACACAAATAGCACGCATGCATGAATAACAGCAAAGCCTGCAGAACACTTGAATATTGTGTGTGTCTGCCAACACCCAGAGGCCAGAGCAAACTTCAGAGAGTGAGAGCAGCAATAAGACCAGACATACGGTAGCTCTCTGCACAAGCTTTACAACTATTGTTTTTTTTCCTTATTTTTAAGGTGAATTCTTGAAAGAAAGTCATGTTTCATATTAGATTAAATGAAGAGCTTTTACAGGTTGGACAACAAGTTGGAAATTGGAATCACTTGATGCCCATCCAAACATCCCTGCATGTTTATGGTGTTCATTTAGTTTAAAAACTTGCAAACGCATATTCTGCACATGCACACCAAATGTGTACACCTGGGAAATATACATTGTGAGAAAGCATTTCTTAACTGTGAGCGAGTGTTTTCCTTGTTCAAGCAAAAGCGTTAATGGGGACTAGTCCTAAATCAAAAAGCGGTTCCTAAAATGACCCCTTGTTGAGATAAACATGATAAATTATTGGTGTGAAGCCGATAAACCAGATTGACATTATAAGTTTGGTTTGGTGTTTTGTAACTACTTTTGGAAAGAGAAGAAAAAACTTTTATTGAATAATTTTTTGCATGAAATATTTAACATGGGTCTTGATTATTTAGGTTTTTTGGAGATTGCAGTGATTATTATTTGAAAAGTCCATCAGCATCAATGTTCATGGGTCAGTATGATGACGCACCTACTGTCCACTACGCTGTGGTCTGCTGGGGAGCAGGCTGCTCCGACCGGGACCGGAGGAAACTGAACAAACTGGTTAGGAGAGCCAGCTCAGTTCTTGGCTGTCCGCTGGACTCTGTGGAGGAGGTGGGTGAGAGAAGGATGTTGGTGAAGCTGACCTCCATCCTGGACAACTCCTCTCACCCGCTGCACCTGCCTGTGAGGGCTCTGAGCAGCTCCTTCAGTGGCAGATTGAAACATCCTCAATGTAAAACAGAGCGTTACCGCAGATCATTTATTCCCACGGCTGTAAGGCTGTACAACTCCACTGTTTAGTTTCATTCTTATCTAACTCAGTAGAGTTTGTGCAATGGTCATATCGGTACATACAGTTTGTAAATTCACTATTGCATTCTGTTTTTATATTGATATTCTAATATCAGTTGATTTCTGTACAGCCCTGTAAATTCACATCTGTATTTTATCTCATCATCTTCTATTGTCTGTGTGTCATTTACTTGCTTTTTATTCTCATGTGTATGCTGCTGTGACAAGTGAATTTCCCCACTGAGGGATCAATAAAGTAATTCTATTCTATTCTAATGAACCTAGATTGTGATTTTAGGTCTATGCTGCCCATCCAAAACAAATGGTGCAGTAACTTTTCCGGGTTGCTTACAGACTTATTTTTAATCCAAAACAAACAGATAAATACTAATAAGAGCTTACTCGTTTTAAATGATAAAAGCTGTGACAATAAAACATTGGGTTAGTGTATCTTCTTAAACTTCAGTCCTGAGAATAACTTCATTTAAACATTTGACCGTTCAGGACCTTGGACAGCGAATTATGCTGTTCATAAGAACCAAGTTTAGACCTCATAATGCTCAAAGTTGATGACTCACTCTATTGTTTTTCAGAGCACTTCTTCCATGACTGGGCAACTTTTAGACTACATTAGTTACATTAAACATTAATCAGTTTTAGTCCACTGAAAGTCATTCATAAAACCCCAAACTAAAAACAGCAAGTCCAAGCAAACCATCCCGTCTTGTTTGCTGTATTGCTCTACCAGACGTTGCCCTTTCGTGACCCCTCATCTCTCGTGCGCTCTCATTTGCTGCAGTTCCTCACTAAAACCTCACTCTCAAACTTTTCCACTGACAACTTCTTCAAAATGTTGAACAGACTTCCAATTTGTTCAGACACTCAGATTTTTTTCTCTCTCTCTGAGTGTCAAAAAGCAAGTCTTTGATGCATTTACAAGTACTGGTTTGTAACTGTTGATCCGCAGCTTTGGTTTGTCTGCAAAGCTGCACACTGTATCTTGTATTTTGTAGTTCAATTCTAACTGAAGACAGGCTGAAAGGAGGTAGGCTGTCATTAAAGGAACGAGGGAAACATTTTTAACTTACCCATTAGTCAGTCATCACTGTAATGTCTACTCTCCACCCTCTAATTCTGTGAAAAGGCTGCTATTATGAAAATGGATGGTGTGTGAATATTTTACTACAACTGAGCCTAAAACCCCTGCGCCATTGCTCGGAAATCCTCCTGGTCTTTAAGGAAGCCAATACAGGTAAAATGTACAGTTAAAGAAACAGTTAAAAACAGAACATTAAAATAAAGAAGCACAGGGCAGCATGTGTAGAAGGACTCATTCTTACATCATCTTCTTTATAGAGTTGCTTGATTATGGAAAAAGTTTGAATCTGGTTTATTTTTGTTAGAATTAAAATCCTAATTATATTAGCATACTGTGCTTACTTTAACAACGTTTTTTATTCTTTTAGAGTTCAGAAATGTATACTTTTATCACCAAAAATCAACATCTGAAGTTTTTAATGAGGCTGCAGAGAGAGGTTTACATCAACAGGTGAAAGAGTTGCACCATGAGATAAAAATGACTTTTGTCATACTAGAATCAATGAAGCCTACTAAAAAACGTTTAGGCATATTTAGAAGAAGACATGCACTGACTAAGTATTTTTTTAACATCCATCCAGGCATTTTTTAAATAACTTATTAAACCTAATCTAATCTAGTTGATACATTAATAAAACACAACATGGACAGAGTGTGCTGCTATAAAAGCAGAGAAAAGCTGCCAGGGGAATCCTGGGTGTCCAAGCAAGGAGAACAAGAAAAGCATTATATAAAACATTACATCACCGAACATGTGGAGCTCACACTAAATATAACAGATGTGCATCATATGCAGTGGAGTAGATTTGGCCCTTGTTCTGTCATCTTTACTAAGAAGCAGACATCATTTAAAAAACATAACAAAATATGCTTACAAAAAAGAATGTGACAAGATCATTGTAATACTGCTGTTGATGACATCATTCTTGTGATCATTTTGGAGATTATAGTCATTAAAACACAAATTTCATGAATTGCAGTGGTCTGCTTCACATTTGTATTTATGTATTTTTTCATAAAGAACTATGTTTAAGGAAATTACCTAAATGCTTGTGTGTACATTATGAACATAACCAACAGGTATAGCTTTCATTTCCCTCCCAGTAAATTAGGATTATGAGTTCAGTGATGACTAAGTTCACATCTTTCTCTGGCATTCCAAATAAAGATCTAGAAGATCATTTCCTCCCCTCCATCACAGGATCTGGTTCCTTCAACCTGCTCCTTACCACAAATATAAAATCTAGCAAAAGCAAAAACTGACAAGTGCTTATTTTCTATGGTAAAATTTGACACAATCAGAATTAAATTGTAATTGTGCAAACTACAGTTTTCATGTGGAAAACATTCGCAGCAAAGACAAAATACTAACCTTACCCTATAGGCAGAAAAATGCAACATGTGCTTCTGTCAAAACAACACAAACTAACTTCCTGATGTGAAGTTGTGAATATACTGTTTAGCTGTTCGATAGCTGCAGGCTAGTCGAGGCTAATGCCACAGAATATATTCATCCCAAGGACCCCTGAGGGTCCTGCATTGGATATTACCAGTAGAACAGATATGGTTTGTGAATTTAAACATTTTCAGATGATGGAGCTCTATACAACTAACAGAAATGCAGAGGAGAATGACGATGTGCATTGGCAGAGCTGGATATCCATGTGTGTGAAGAAGATGAGTAGAGATGTTGAAGGAGACACCAGGGTGACAAGGATCAGGTTATCAATGCAGCATGTGGAATGCGGTGGAAATCCTGTAAGCCCGATGGGACTGAGAGCAGAATGCCGCAGTGTGCTACTTGAGCAGAAAGCACCAGAACAGAGGTCAGCACACTCACGGTTTGCTTCTACTCTCAGAGCATCATCAAAAGTGTCTCATTGTTGTCACTGTAGGTGATTTCTCCCCCGGTGGGCTTTATAAAAACTGTTTTTGACAACAATACACACTCACCTGTAGAGCTGTTGTTGTTTAGGGTCTGTAATACCATTATTTTTAGAGAATGGCTCCTCCAAGACTGGACTTACTGCTTTTCTTTCCTTTGCATTTTTATTATTTGTCTGAAACTGTGAGACACAAATGATTTAATCAGGATGTGATGCTTTCAGTTCCACTTTCATGTTCCAGAGCACAGGCTGCAGGAATACTTTTACTGCTGCTACTTTTTTTTTTTGCCCGAGTCTGTTCTCTGCTGCTTTTCCTCTGCCTGTCTTTGTTTGTTAGTGTGTGTCTGCACCTTTTCTCACTGACAGAAACACACATATACATGACCACGTGTGCACAAGCTCCCACTCAACTAGTGTCTCTTTGCCAGAGGCAGCGAAAGTCTTGTTTGCACTCTTCATATATATTTTACATTCTGACTATGTGACCAAAGTGATCATTATTCAAAATCTACTCCCACCTTCGACCCGGAGAACAAGCAATCACTGACGCAATTTCCTACGTCTTTGAACTGCTCCGGGGGAATGAACTTGAATAGTGTGTTATTCAGTGTATGTTCTGTGTTATGATTAATATTCCAGCTCTGATGAAAGTAAAAGTTTTAATAATAAAGATTGGTTTTGTTATTTGTATGTAATATTAGCTGTATGTAAAAAATAAGTTCCCACAACGGATAAATAAAATATTGTATTGGGCTGTGTATATATATATATATATATATATATATATATATATATATATATATATATATATATATATATATATATATATATATATATATATATATATACACACACACTGTATATATAAAATCCTGCAAAACCTTTTTGACTAGGGTGTGTGTGGAAGCGTGCAAGCGTAGTGTGTGTGAGAGGACTTGCAGACATGAAATGAACTGAGGTAACTGTGAAGGAGGTGTGTGTGCATGCATGCATGCGTGTGTGTGTGTGTGAGAGAGAGAGAGAGGTGAGAAAAGCAGTGTTCCCCAGGGGTGCATGTCCAATGGTATCATATCAGCATGAATAAAACAGGGCCCGGGTCTAAAGCTTTACTTTCTACTATTTGTGTTTACATTACATGGACTCTGTGTGTGTCTGTGTGTGTGTGTGTGTGTGTGTGTGTGTGTGTGTGTGTGTGTGTGTGTGTGTGTGTGTGTGTGTGTGTGTGTGTGTGTGTGTGTGTGTGTGTGTGTGTGTGTGTGTGTGTGTTATTTTATAAATGTATACACTAAAATAGTACAGTTATTTAGGAACAAAATCATCATTTTATGTAGTCTTGTACTTCCATATATGAAAAGCTTGAAAAGGACAGAACAGTTCAATTATAATTTAAGGTGGAAATGAAATCATTACATTTTCTAATTTTTCTCAGCTAATTTTTCATCTATAAATCCAATCATGATTGTGTTATTTTTCCCTTCTATATTTTATTTATCAGACATCAGCACTGGTACTGTTAGCCTTGCTTGAGGCAAGCGCTGTAATTCAATTGTTTACAGCACAGAGAGCACTTATCCAACGAGTTGTTTTTGTGGAATTAAACCCATGACCTTTAAGTCACAAAGCACATTCTCTGCTCCACCGCTGCCTCGACTCATGAAAACAATTTGTACAGTGCGAAACCAAATATGGTGACAGTTTCACTAACGAGACAACGGGCTCTGAACAGAGCCGGTTTGCATAAAGGTTCAACGGAGAGCCCTGAGGCAGGGTTTGCTTTTAGGTAAAGTCACTGTAAGGTGAGTAAAGGGATAAAACTGTCTGACTCAGCACCAACTGAACCACACCGACTCTATAAACAGAAGTAATTACTCATGAATACATCATAAAGTGCTGCAAACCAATACAGGGCACCGTGATCACAAGGTGTGTCCTCGGCTGCAGCCGTTTCAGTCACCAGCGTGTTTTTCTTTAAAGTTCAGGCATGAACCAGCCACACTATGTAAATAAAGTTGAACTCTGATAGATTTATGGTGGTGTTCCTGCATCAGAGCAGCATCAGAAGCTCAAGATGTGTTTTGTTTTTAGCCAAAAACTGGGACTAAAAACAGAGGGGTGGGTTTGACTCTGAGACAAACTGACAATCCAGCAAAACTAATTAGTCGACTTCAGAAGTTATTAAATAATGGAAGGAAGAGTCTGGACAGGAGCTGAGGCAGAGCTGACTGATTCTAATCAAATATGTATAATTGAATTTGTGAAAAAATAATCAAGTTTCTTAAAAGTGCAGAAGCCATGAAAGGTAGCAAAGACAAAAGAATGTGGTTTCTTTTTCCAAGTCTGGCCAAATTTTATTTTTCCTTTTGACATAATCACTTATTATAACCAGATGGAAGTTTATTGTGAAGAAATAAAAAGTTTGAAAGTACAAGAAGTTTATGAAAGTACATAATAATATTAATAATTATTATAATTTACGTGAACCTTGAAATGCACGGAAAACAACGTTCTTTCATGTTCACAGCTATGATGTCAGGAGAGACATTTTTGGCACAGACTTTTAAAAATGTGGGGTTTTTTAAATATTTTTTTTAACTTGCATTTTAAATTGTAAGATTTTTTATGCTAATCCATTGAACCCTGGTGCACATTCTGTCCACGTCATGGCGCATCACAGAAAACACTGCAACATGTGCAAAAAACACTCCCAGATGGAGCGGGGGCCTACCTGTGGTCGTGGGTGTCCTTTAACAATACACCGAAGTACTAGTGTGTCTCCTTCTCTGATGGTGTAAATTCTCTCGCTTATGTTATCATCCTTGACGATGCACGCTGCACCGGAGTGCACAATCTGGGCATTGGCTGGAGCTGTGGACACACACACACACACACACACACACACATACACAGTCATGTAGACATACACAGACAGACAGAGGAACAAGAGAGAGAAACGACACATATTTAGTAATCGCAGCACAAAAAGGGTCACTCTCCCGTGGATGCAGCTAGTATCGATGACTCAGACAAATAAATATGTCACATCACTTCGGCATCTGCATAAACAGACCTTTTCCCAAAAATGCTGTGGTGTTGTGATGATCAGCTTTAGAGACACAAATATTCATTGGAAAACTGAAACCTTGGACATCATTAGAAAGTCAGAATGTGATTACTGGATATGGGAACAGAACTTTGATCTTATTAATCGCCTGTCACTCATTACAAGATGGGCCTGATAAGAAAATATACAGAAATCTGATCTCATGTTCAAATAATATCTACAGTGAACCAGACAAACGTGTAGCAGCACTAATTCGACTGTGGATAATGTATTTCCTATTCTGTTAGAATATAAAGGCAAAGTAGGCCTGAGTCAAAAACAAGACCACAGCTCAGAGACCCCAGCCCCTCTCTGGCTTTAATGAAACCCTGAGGCCCAAACACTGACCTTTGAGGTCTGTTCTGTTATTACATCCAGGAACGGCACACTGATCAGAAGACAGGTTCGTTTGTATATTGCTGCATTATTTTGTTTCTTTTCCTATAGAACTGATGACTGGGTCATTTTGTGTTTTTATCCCCCCCATCCTCTCAAACCCATTCAAGACTATAAAATCCTGGGTCTGGTGATTTGTGTCAAAGTAAAGGTTTGCTTTTCTCTAATTGGAATTTTGTAATAAAATTAAACTGATAATATTACAATTAAACTGAATTGATTAATTGCATTTAACTTTGAATCTGTATCTGTTTCCACAAGAATTAGATTCGTTGATTTTGTTCATGTTAATTTAAAATTGCTGCAACAGAAATAAACCCAGCTCATCTCAGCATGAATGTTGAAACAGAACATATATCAAATTAGTATCATTTAGTTTAGAAAATCATTTAGTTTTAGGGATGTTTTGAAGTCAACACCTAGTGGCCATCTGTGGTACTGCCAGGAAAATTCACTAACTGTGTATGGTGCACATTTTAAGTTTCACTCTAATTGCTCCTGTTTTCTGCTCCTTCTCAGATTCACACAAGTCGCACTTGTTTAACATCTGATTACAAGTCACTGCAAAAGCTAAAGATGGACACAGCAGTCACAACAGTGACAGAGATAATAAGAAAAATTCTCCTCAGAGTGAGTCAGGTCCTAGATGGAAAAAAAACAATGGCTATCAGAAGGGATCACTTTTATGGATACATTTCTTTCAAATATTTTTATTTTGAAGCTCAAATTAATCAAATTTGCCTCGCTGGCTACCATTGCCTCATTTTACAATTTTATATCAAAGGAAAAGCAATACAAATATAACTAACAAAAAGTGAATAAATAATAAGGACAGTACAGACATGTGACAAAACCAAGTCATATAAACCCACATCCTTCCCACATCCCCAAGGTCATGTCATGTCCATACTTCTTGTACCTCAGTTATCCAAATATTCCAAATACAAAGTAAAGGGTTTCCATATGTGTTCGAAATCTTCCAGTTTGTTGTTCATGATATAACGGATCCTTTCGAGGTGAAGGGTATTTGTCAGTACTGATATCTACTGTATGCCTTCAAGGAGGTCACCTCCTTCCCTTTCCATAGGAGAAGAATTACTCTCTTTGCATTAATCCGTAGGAAAGGAGATTGGCCTGTGCATTCTTGAGTTTTTGGGACTGTTCGAAGCCCAAAAAGAATTAAAACGGGATCAGGATCAAGTTTCACCTTGAAAAGTTTTGAGAAGAAGGAGAACACATATGTCCAGAACTATTATTACAAAACTATGAAGCAGGTCTGCCTCAACACCTTGACATTTACAAATAGGTGACGTTTCAGGAAAAATCCTATGTAGCTTTGCTTTCGAATAATACAGCCTGTGTAATAATTTAAACTGGATTAAACAATGTCTGGCATTGATAGAGCATACATTAACATAACTTCAGCCTTTAGTCCAGATATATATGGATTTCTAGCCCCAATTCCTTTTCCCAAGCTAATTTTATTTTCTTCATATCATTCTGTTGGAGCGACTGTCTTGTGCTTTTCTGTTCTACAATCAACAAGGCACTAGTCAAGTTTATCTTGGGTTTACAAACTCAAATTGTTGGAGATGGGACCTTACATAGCTCCTTATTTGAAGGTATCTAAAAAAAATCAAAGGCAGGTAGATTGTATTTCTCCTTAAGCTGCTTAAATGAAACAAAAATACCCTAAAAGTAGAGATGCCCCACATTTCTTAACCCCATTTCCCTCCAGCGATCAAATGTCCCATCCATAAGTGAGGGTGCAAACGATGGGCTAGCCGCAATAGATGTCTCAAAGGACAGGGCTCTAAGTTTATATCCTTTCATTATTTGTCTCCAAATTTGGACCGTATTGTAAATGACTGGGTTGCAGCCATAGTATGACTTTTTAAGACGCACAGGAGACATTTCAATCGCACCAAGAGAATAAGGCATAGAATCTTCCCGCTCCATATCCAACCAACTCCCAATTATCCAGCCAGCATGCAACAATTTGTATATTCACAGCAAAATAATAGTTCTTAAAGTCTGGCAAGGCGAGGCCACCATGTTTTTTTTTTTACCCTAAACCCTTTTTGTTTGGATACATTTCTAAATCAATAAAACATTTTGTGCTTCCCTTCCTTCCTCTTATTTTCTCATTACATTAAAAAGTAAAATAAGAAGAAAATCTAGACCTTGATTTCAGTTCTGGGTAATATCTCTCTCATGTCTCACCAAGGGTAGAGTTCTCCACCTCCCTGCCCACAAATGTCTCTTTTTGATCACTTTGTGAATTAGTCAGAGAAACAAAAGCCTGATTTGTACTTGTAATAAACATGCAATTGGTGGATTCTGATCTAATTTTCATTCCTAAACGTTCATTCACCTCTGTTTTGGTTTCACTGTGTTTTTTTAATTGGTTGGTTTGTGAACTTTGCATAAAAACACACTGATGGATTTTGGAAGTTTGAAACGACTTGTTAATTTCCCTCAATAATCGTAAACTTTAGTTAAGTGAACATCTTTTACTGCAATTAAACAGGTACAACACGTCTGATAATACATTTTAAGTCTTCACAAGCACAATCTAAAGGCAACTGTAAGAACAAATCCACAAAATTAGATTCAGTCCATCTTAATGTAAACACATTTTCACAATTAGAAGATTCATCTGAGAAAGAAAGGTTACAAAGGGAAAGATCTTTCTGTTTTGACCATTCTAAAATAAAATCTAGCAATAATATGTGCAAATAGAGCCTAAAAAACACAACAAAGATGAATCTCATCTCACTCATATTGATCTTCAAAACACAGCCCACACACATGCCTACTTTATAACATGAGGGAAACAACAGTCAAAAAGAGCTGCTGCAGAAATACTGGATGATGGATGCTTGATGAGAGCTCTCTACTCTGGTTGATAGCTTCAGAATCTGAGTCTTCACCCATGTGGAGGACTGGCTCGCGTGCAATAGCCTCAGATGTTGCATGATGAAGGGAGACAGGCGGGAGGAGGGGGGAGACAGAGACAGAGTGGGGGGGGAAGCAGTGGGTGAGGAGGAAAAGGCCAGAGAGGAGTGTGAAACCCCAGCGAGAGCCATGAGGGACGAGGCAGCATGATGATGTGATTAGCATCGATTCACACGGAGAACAAATCTTCACTGTACTCTATAACTGTTATCATTGAATGGACAGAAAGATAGTGGGCGGCTTGTTTACTTTAAACTTCAGCTTGATCACGCGCATAACAACAGTTGGCACAACTTGGAGGCAGAAATCAGGTTGAGAACAACACGAGGCTCTGAAAGGTCCCTATATGTTCTCTCCTGTGTAATAAACGAGAGTAGCTGCAGTGTTGGAGCAGCGTGAGCATCTACATCCACTGGCATTTCCACACATTCTATAAGGGCTCATCTTACTGGATTCAGATTGTTGGTTTTTTATGCTGCATAGCAGAGAAATACAAGTCAAGAGAGGGAAAAGACACTTTTAGTCCCAAACATGAATGGGTTTATAAAAACCTTCGAGCTGTGCCCCTAACAAAGCTGATAATGCACACACTCCTGGTGCTTTTACTGTGCTGAAAGTTCAAAATATCCTTACTTTCATCAGCTTCTCAGAGCATAATAACTGTGATCTTGCCAAGTGGTCACAAAGAGATTCTTTGATAGAACAAGGGTCTCTGTGATGAGGCATGCTTTTCTTGAGGAGCCTGTTTATAGCTGTTTGAAACATGAATACTGGATGATTCAGACATCGAATGAACATTTCATTTCCTCAATATATTTGCAAAGGTCTGCAGTGAGTAACAAACAAAAGATCACTAATCAAATGCATTCTTTTTCAGATCATCTCAGTTATAAGAAAACAATTTCTGATCAACATTTCATTGTGTAAAACATAGAATATTTAAGAAAAGTAGAATCAGATGTTTTAAAGTCACAACAGCTAAAGCTTTGAAAATGTCCAGTTTTTTATGTGAACTATGCAGATAACAGCAGAGAGAATGAAAAAAGTTTTTCTGACCCTTTATAGAAAACAATATCAGTTTCCACCATATTCCTGTTCTAACTTCCAACTTAGTCACAGATGCAATAATATTTATATATTTGTTTAATACAAAGCCAGAGTTACTACATAAAGGATAATAAAATCAGGACTCATAAGTGGATGAAGGAGACAAACATAGCCAATATCTCTATGCAACACCTGAAAAAAAAAAAAGAAACGACAGGTAAAAACCTGCTGTGTGTGTGTGTGAGCAGTGAGCACCAAAGGGCAGGTGTGATGACGAGGAAACTAGGACCTAATGAAGGATGAGGGCAGAAAGCAGAACTGGCTCAAACAAACAAACCAGGGCACAGACTGAGGTAACAGAACAAGCAAAAAAAACAAACTACAGAAGATATTAACAAGACAATACAAAACCCAAAAATATGAAACTATGGAACCAGGTCGAGATTAATAAAACACACTGGAACCCTTGAAACTCAACTCCTCCTATGTGAACATTCTACATCATGTTCAATAATAAACATGTAGAGATGCAAAAGGGAGGTAGTCAGAGTCATTCCCACATCATTAGAACAAAAAAGAGGTTCTGAACAAGATTATGATGATGAACGGAGTTATTCTGTCATCATGAAATATGTAGCAGGACAGTTTAGCCTGATTCCTCCAACTGTAAAAACACAAGGAAAAAGCTCATTTACTAATTCTTGCCAATTTTGTTTGATCAGCTGGAAAACGGCATCAGTGCTTTAATCAATCCACGCTGGAAAGGAGTGGATCCTTCTTTGAGGACTGGAATCTTTATGGATCTCTTCACACAAAGACAAGAAAGTTATCAGGCTTTATGACAAAGACTAGATTGTCCAAATTAAACAAAATTTTGTCTTTATTTTGTATTTTATCAGCTTTTTTGAAATATTAGTTGTAAGAACTGGATGTGGATCCTAGTACTTTGTTGTTCAGACATCTGAACATTAAATCACATTCTTTTCAAAAAGGAGTTAGAAAATAAAGTAAAAATATAAAACATTTTTTGCAAAAGGTTTTATTTATAAAAGACAACACTGCACTGCAACGTGGCTCACGACTGAACGTGATCTGAATGTTTCTGTTCTGCTGTCATTGCTTTATTTTTATTTTCTAAAAGTGCAAAATCAGTGCAGAGAAATAAAACGCAGGAGCATCTGGATCTGAGCTCCATCCCAGCTGCTTGAGGTTTGTTTTTATCTGGGTCTGTGTGTCAGAGTGAGTGAAAACCTGTAACTCCAGCTTGTGTGTTGTGGAGTTTTACAAGATAAACTATAATCCGTCACTTCTTTAATTTTATGCATCCAAAAACCACCTTTAACTCCTGCATTATCCTTTGCTAATGAATATAAATACATGCAAGTATAAGCTCAGTTTTCCATTTTTTCCAGTCTACTGTGAGTGTTTTTGTTCTGCATCGCTCGGACCCAAAATAATAGGAACCTGTCCACGCTAAAAGTTCAAGTACACTTACTGCAGCACACACATTAAAAAGTTGCACTAAAATGTTTCAATGAGTTCCAGGGTGTCTCTGCAAGATGTGACTCTAACAGAGTTAATTTTGGCTCCTGGGTACAAAACACAGAGTTAACTCAAAAAAAAGAAATTAAGCTGAAGTTTTTAAAGCGGCACTCCGGAGGATTTCATCAGGAGAACAGTTTTTGAATCTAGCGTCCAAAGGCTCCTCCTCAAAACATCTCGACACGCGCGTCCGGTCGCGTGTGCGCGCGTGCACGCGGCGCATATACTTCGGACATGAACTGTACAGCTCAATGTGTAGGGTTTAATCACTCACAGTTCACAATCTTATTCCAACAACACTACGAGGGTCTGATGAGCCCTCTCTGTCCCTGCTGCTTCTGATATTAGCTCTGTTAGCAGAGAGCTGCTGCTGGACTCTGAAGCTGAACTTGACTCGGCCCTGGATGAACTTTCTGACCAAAATAAACGCGTAACCCTGTCAAGCCTTGCCATTCTGTGAGGTTAAATGTTTAAAAATAAAAATAAATCCGTCTTTATCTGGGGAATGGGTAGGTTTTTAGTAGAAATGAGCCGTGAGTCCTCAGTGAACGGCTGAGACGGCAGAGAAACACACGGAGCGTCCTGTACGACAGCGCCCCCTACTGGTACAGGTTTGGTCGATGCGCGTGCATGTTCAGAGAATGCAGAAATTTGAATTTCATTGGCTGAAAATGTCGGCGGCAAGAAATAATGGAAAGGGGTCTCTAGGAGGAAGGAGGGTCTTCATCAGAATGACAGATGTTGTGGAACTCAACCCATAGATCATAGTTTAGACCTGAAATATCATTTAAAACATTTAGAAAACTTTGACACAGAGAAAAATAATCCAGAGAGCCGCTTTAAGTTAAAAGGCTGTTTCAAATTATAACACTTATGGTCGCAGGAGAACCCTGCTTGATATAATTGGGTGTTTTGTTCTGGACGCTGAATGGGTCTGGTCGAGCAGTTGTGGGTTAAGAGCCTTGTTTCGGGGCACAGTGATGGCAGCTGCTGTGGGAGGGAAGATCATGTCTTATTTATTGTCTTCTCTAACCTCCAACAGTTTTCCCAGTTTGCTTACTTATCATTAAACTGGTTGGCCCATGCAACAACCTCTCGCCTGCAGCTTCTCATGTGCAAATTTCAAACAATCAATCATATAAAATATGATCTTTCAGAGCATAAGAGCCTAAAAACACTAAGTAGAGAAAATGAGGCAAGTTTAATAAGTGTGGTGCACTTTCAGAGAAAGACTGATGGCTAATAAAAACGATGAATAATTGTCTCCATGCAGCTTATTGGCGTGTCGGCATTAGTTTTTCTCTCTGGAGAGGGAGGGAGGTCGGACAGAGCAGCTCCTCTGCCTGCTTTTGCCTCCGGCAGCTTGGCTGCTTCGACTGTCTGATCGAGTAAAGAAAGAAAAGCCTCCCAGAGAAAAAGAAAGGAAACAGAAAGGATAAGCACAAATGGAAGAATGGAATAAACAGAAGAAAGAAGGAGAGACAGAAAAACAGGACTCAGAAACTCAGACCAAAAAAACAGGAAAGGACATGAAAAGTAACATGGAACAAAGTGGAGTTATAGAGAGAAACAGGATGTTTGAAAGACTAAAGGAGTAAATAAGACTAACAATCTAAGACAAGCACGGCGAGACAATTATAAACAGGAATTTCATAAATCAGCTCGAGAACGAGAAGGGAAGGAACACTCGAGGTGAAAGAGATGTGGACAGAGAAATAGCTAGCAGGCTGATGCTGAGATAAATAATCAAACAGATAAATGACAAAAGAGAAACGCTGTGTGAAGAATCTGAAATCTTATTAGCCGTGATCGTCTGAAGTCCCTCTGCTTTGGTTCTGGTCTGTCCCTCACGAAGCTTCATGTCTCATCCAGTTTGATCCTGAACCAGTTATATTCCTGTCTTTTAATAACCCAGATAGTCACTCAAAACCTTTACAAATAATTATCCTTGGTTGAAATCTTCTGACCTGTTCATTTTGACCTGGTGCCACTGGTTACATCAACATACTGAGGAGATTTATTAAATTGTGTCTGCAGAGGCTTTTTTCTATGATTCTCTCTGATGTTTGCGACTTTCTATCAACTCAGTGGCTCTGTTCAAAGTGATGCACCCTCCATTAATTTGTACTTAGCCATTTATAGAGCACTCACAAGCATTTTCTAGAGTGGCTCTAATCCTCTCTGGTGACCACACTGTAGCATGAATACAGCAGACTGAACCACCTATGGAGAAATCCAGGGGTTCATCTCAGGTTCTGATAAAGGCTGATGGCGTTTTTAGTCTAAGGCTTCCATATGCTGATGCATTCAGTCAATAAGTGTTTTTGCTTTGTTGTTTCCTCTCTTTTTTTTGGGGGGGGGGTCCTCTCTGCACTCCATGCTGTTTATCTAAAGAAAACTGAACACACTGAACAAAAGTCACTAGTCAAAGGTCTTTAAGACAAAAGTTCAAACCAAAATACATCCAGACCCATGACATCACAAGATGATTCAGCAAACCTACATACAGCCAGGTAAAAGTTTAAAGACGTTAATATTTTAGGGCAGACGTGTTGGACAGATGGAAGACTCCCCGGGCAAAGCGAAGGGGTGATCCAAAGAATATTAAAGGGTAAATAAATGTTTTCTGTACGTTTAAAATCACTGGTTCCTTTTTGACAAAGAACATTCTGACATACACTAATAATCATCGCAATAATACTAAAATCACGACATTCACCAAACTCAGTAAGTCAACAATTAATCATCAAGGAAATCATGTGAAAAGACAAAAGTCATGTGACTTTTGTTGTTCTTTGTAAACAACATTTTTTCCACTCACAGCTACACATTAGACTGACTAGATCCAGTGATGTAAGTAGTGCTTTGTTGCTTAGCAACACAAGGATGAACACAAATTACTTGATTGCATGATCAATACAGTGAGATTATAAAAATTAAAAAACAATAGGCAATTGATTTAGGATTTATTTGGCAAATAATTTATTCCCATCCATCCATCTGTCCATTCATTCATCCATTAAAAACGTCAGCCTTTCTGGACACTGCTGACAGAGATAAATATCTGATACTAGCTGCTATGTTTAAGTTTTGTTGTTTTACCATAAGAGGTTTATATTTATACTATAATCAGCAGAATCGCTTCATTCTTAAGGGTAAAGGAGAGGAAAAAGTCACCTAAATGAAGTCAAAGTTCATAACTGATCATTTAAAACGTTGTTAAAACAGTTTAGTGTCTGATTTAAACGTGCTTTAACCCAGTTGGTATGCAGAGCAGTCATCAGCCAGAGGGATGCTGCTGTTTTGACACCAATCTGCGTTTAACGATTCATCGATCAGAACCGTTGGGGGAGGGGTGATTGGACGTGCTGCCTGTGCATCATTGGAAACTTTTCGGAGACATTCAACGCACATTAGTTGTGAGTGAAATATAACTATTGGCAAATGCTCCAGCTGATTAATTGATTTGTCACAGCCTGCCATGTTTGTTTTTGTTGAGGGGACGGGACATCTTTCACTAAAACTAATGATGAGACAGGAAAGCTGGTGTCAAACCACTCTGACAGCTGTGACTGAGTGCTGCGCAGCGGGTGTGTGATTGTGGTTGAAAGAGTGAATGAGTGTGCGAGCACTTGTTAGATGTCAGTGTACAAACATATGTGTGTGTGTGTGTGTGTGTGTGTGTGTGTGTGTGTGTGTGTGTGTGTGTGTGTGTGTGTGTGTGTGTGTGTGTGTGTGTGTGTGTGTGTGTGTGTGTGTGTGTGTGTGTGTGTGTGTGTGTGTGCGCTGACATGTACTGTATCCCGCCGGAGGAATCCCTCAGAAGGTCATGAATACCGCTGAACACGAGGAGCATGATTGATATGCGTAGTTACTTTATGGGAGCTGCTCATGCATGCAGATGAGCTCCGTCTCAATTCGCTTCATTCACAAGAGACTGTTTAGTTGTCCGTTTCCCTCCCATCGCACGAGGCGAGAGGGGGGTAGAAGGAAAGTTCAGGGAGAGGAGTAGAGAAGGAGTACCTGAGAGAATGGTCAGTGGATTTATTTATTAACTGCAATAAAGTGGAGTTTTCATTTGAGAAAAACAATAATCACACACACACACACACACACACACACACACACAGCCCCATGACCCGTTGGACTCACATCGCTTCAGCGTTTTATCAGGACTCTTCTGTGCAGACAGGATGGAGAGAGATCAAATGCTTGATGTCGTGACCTCATCCTTTTCATTTTGGCTCTGAGCTCCGGATATCAAAACGCATCAGCGACATTGATTTAACTTTTGACCTGAACATTTAATGGATGTTATAAAGGAAAGGACTACCCCTCACTAACCTCTGTGATGCTTTCAGTCAACTCCCGTCCTCTGGATGCACACTCAGACATACACACGAAAACTAATCATTTAACATAGATTTAATTTGAGCCTCTCTTAAACAAGCATTCAGTTTTTTATGTAAATTTGATGTGACTTTGGTGGCTCATGTCCAAGTGCTGACTGGATAAACACTAGAGAACAGAAAGTATCATTTACTTTAAATAAAAAGATGCCAAAACCTCTACATGTACAGCATAAAAATGTACTTTGTTTCTTTCTTATTTATTTTCTACAGAGGTGGACTTACCCATTAGGTAAAGGTAGGCAACTGCCTTGGGCCTAACAATTCCAAGGGCCACATTAAATAACTAATTAACACTTTTTTTCCCCCTTTAATTTTTTTACTAGTATTTGTTTGAGGGTGAAATGCATTGAAAAGTAATTTTGCTACAAGAATATGGTGAAAATAAAAAATACTAACAGACACAATAATTATTGGGTGAAATCAAACAAGTCAGTGCATATCTGTTTGTTTTTCATTAATATAATTGACTAAAGGGGATCAGAATTAGGAGATAAGAAATAGTGATTAAGACAAGTAATGAAGGGCCCCAGACTTGTGTTTGCCTTGGGCCCCAAAATGACTAAATCCGCCTCTGATTCTCTGTAACATCTGATGGTCATTTACACATCAGCCTTTACGCCACAAAATGCTCCTTTCTACAGTGTAGTGTGCTGTTACAATGTGTCACAACCCACGCTGATTATAATTCTGAGTGCTTACAGGAACAATGTACATAATACTACAAACCTTAAAACACATGTCAACACTTGAAGAGAAAGAAAACAGAAATTGAACAAATTTTAGTAAATATTACTTTCCTTCATCCTTTTTCCACAATTTGTTATTCCAAAATGGATCAAGATTATTTTAATTCTCAAAATTCTGCACACAACTCATAACGAAAACATGAGGAAAAGCGTGTTCAGATGTTTGCAAATTGATTTAAAAAATAAAAGAATATTTCCCAACTTTTGCTCAATACTTTGCTGATGCACCTTTGACATGACGTCAAAAGAATTGCATAACAAAGATTTACTTTTCCTTTTTCTAAAGTAAAACGAATGTTTTTGTAAAAACTCTGGAAATAATCGAGCGCGCTCTGATACATGTTTGTTCTATAACTCAGTGCTGGTGCATGGGTTATGTGTACAAATGACAATGCAAAGGCAATAGAAGGAATGACTGCTGAGCAATAGTTAAATAAAAAATAATAATAAATAAATGTGTCTGTATGTAATAGAACAAATGTACGGGGTCGTCAGGGTCTGTAAATCCAAGGACAGTGAATCATCTCTCCTAGATCTATTTTTATAATATAAACCCCCGGCCAGCTCATACAATTCAACTATGTACTTAAGTGGAGGGCAATCAAATTTATGAGATTCACATGTTTTTTTGTCCAACCTCCTTTCAGATCAAATGTAAAAAATCATCTGTTTTTCTACATCCAGTCATCTCCTGACTGAGTCACTCTGATGCTGATGCGAGCTAAAAAAAGAGTTTATATTTAAACTCCTGAGGTCATGCAGTCCTTACTGTTGAAACTCAACAAAAAGTTTCCAAAACCAAGTCAGAAATTTCACCAAAATCTAACAACGGTGGCAGCAGGGCTTTAAAAATACAGGAGGCTGATGGTTTTTAAAGGCTGCTGCTTCACAAACAGGTGCATTTAATATGTACATAAAATGACAGCTGAGTCAGATGGAGGCAGAAAGAGGCACAAAGTGTAAAACAGGTAAAAAACAACAAGTCAGAGGTGAGGGAGTTGGGGTTGCGAGTGTGGTGGAGGACCGGAGTGATGTGAATTGATTGGGGGTTTGTTGAGTGCGGTCAAACATGACTCGTAGTCCTCAATAGGAGTGTGTTTGCTGCACTTGAGCCTCCCAAGGATGAGAAGATAAAGAGAGGAAAAAGAGAGAAAGAGAGCTCCGTCAAAGAGATGAAAACCACTTAGATCTTTGGAGCAGACGGACAGAGGGGAGAATGGTGGAGAAGACGGGAAGAAGGGAGGGAGAAGAGGAGAAAATAAAGAGGAATGTGTGACTGGCATTCTCTTTGTGAAAGCTCAATTCACAAAACCCGCCGTGTCCGATGAGCTGAAACAGACGGAAGAAGAAACAAGTGGAGAAGGCTGTTTGTTTCCCACCAACCATTATTCTTATTTGGTTTTATGGCGACTATTTAAAATTCACACTGATATGAGAAAGCTCGTTTTTTTAACCAATAAGGTGAGAAAAAAATCTAAACTTTAAAAAAACACTGCTATTCACCTGACTGATGTTATTACCAGTTCAGCCTTGATAAATTACACCGAAGCATTTAACATGTTCATTAAAAAGTTTAATGACAATTTGCAGGTCATGTTTAGGTCGTTTACCGATTATCCTCCAAATTCTGTGCCGATGCCCTGATAAGAACAGAACAGGCAAAGTTACAGCAACACAAGAAAGAAAAAATATCCTAATTACAAGTGAAAATAAATCTAGATATTTGCATTCATTTTTCTGAATAATCCATCTTGATTACCGGTAGCTGGATGATGGAGTGGAGCTCAGCTTCAAATCAGCTGAACATGATCCTCAATCAGCTTTAATTTGAGCTCAACAAAACATCAGTGTGCAGTTCGAGTTACAAGAGGCCATATTGATACCTTGATTAGAGTCTGAAGTGTGGTTCAGGCAGGACGAATCCACAAATCCACACCCACTCGGTTTGTCTGTGCGGAGCTTAGTGCAGCTCTGAGCAAGACCTCCTGATTCATGACTTTGTAAAAGAACAAAGTTACCTCCATCATTTGTTTAGAGCTCAGTAAAATAATTCATTGAATCTTTATGTCAAACCAAATGTGCAGCTTGAATCTCACAGGTCATTTCAGATCAAACAAACGTTTTTACTTTCACGCTCCCCTCTAAGGGATTTTCAGAAGACGTTCTCACTGAAATGTCGTAACAGTGTGAGTTTGAGCTTAATTGGGCACCCTGGTGGGGGAACGATGAACCCCCGCCATCTAATGTGTATCTTCATCTCTTTATCGCCCTCCAACCCGCCCACTATTAACACACTGATGCTTACAGCCCTGCACAGAACTCAGTGAGACATGATTGTAAATGACAGAACGAAGCTATGTAATGGCTCCATTAAGTGCGAGTGATGATTGGCATTTATGCTACCCACATCATCGTTTCCACCTTCCTCTGAGGTGTCTAGAAGCCACAAAAACATCTGCTACGGTAAGAATCACAATAAACGCAGCGCGAATACACCGAAAAGCACCGAGGACAGCAACAGCTGTTGAGTTAACTACATTTTAACGGAGGTTTCGCTTCTTTTAGTGCGTTATTGTAATTGTTCTGTGTTTGCACAGCATATGCTACATGAAGCACCATTTGTTGTAATCTTGGGTGATTTTAGTCACAGCAGCTTTCTGGAGAGGAACGAATGTGAGATATTTAGCTTCTATATGAGAAAACAAAAAAACCACAGTTAGGAGAAAAGGGGGAAAATGGTGAAAATGAAGAATACGGACGTGGTGGCCATGTGCTCTACATCATCTGTCTGCCTGACTGTCAACTTGACCTTATTCCATTCAACCACGATGCTCCAGCTTCCTTTGACGGCAAGCCAAAACACACACACAAAGACACACACGTTCATACAAACCAACACTACTAAACAAGAACCACACTTGATGAACAAAAGACCAAATGTGTGTACATGTGTGTGCGTTTCCAAGAAAACTACAGCGGAGCAGTCAACAATGCACAGAGGTCACTCAAGGTGAAGTGCTAGGAAGGAAGGAGCTACCGAGAGAGGATGTCAATAACGAGGAGAGCAAGAAGAAGCATTTAAATAAAAGGTCAGAGTGATACCCGGAGGTGAGGACAAAGGCAGGATCTGCACAGGCAGAGCGGAGACAAGATATTCTGCTTCCCATCTGTCTCCAGGGCCGTGCCAATAAAGTGGCTGAAATTGGAAAATTGGAAATTTACACAAAAAGTGAGATGGACAAGGAGTTGCCTGCAAAGAAATGCTGAGCCCATCATGTGCGCTGACAGCCAGAGGAAGACAGGCGGAGATGGAAAGGCTCTATCAAGTGAGATGTGTAAATCATGTAGCGAGAGTGAGTAACCATGAGTGAAAAGAGGACGGCATTAAAAGTAGATGGAGAGACGTTCTAACGCGGAGAGTAAGAGACGGAGAGAAGAACCCAGAAGGGCACCAAAAAGGAACTCCGTGTTAGCCTGTCAAAGCAGACTGTTCATATTAATATCAGTCTCCACGGATCTTTTTAACTCATTGATAAATAATACTTCATTAATGTGTCACACTTCGTTTAGCGCACACCTTTTTTCTAGCTGCTGTTAGGATTTAATGAAGTGCTGGCACACAAAGAGGGTGGAGCTCAGAAAGAGTGTAGAGATATTATTGTTACATGTTCAACAAGAAGGATGAGGTCTATAAAAGGTTCCTACGTCTGTAGCAAACATTTTATAACGTGGTTATAAAGCTGGATCAAATTAAAGAGGGACTGATTTTATTTTAAGTGGCTACAAAGTTTAATACATATCCCATATGCCAATGTTATTTGGCATAAGACAATATAAGAAGAGGGTTGGAGCTGACTAGAGGTTTTATCTGGACACAATTCACCATACCCATATATCTTTCCTCCAAACACATCAGGTAAAAATACTCTGGCCTGACTGATTTCTCCCAATTTTCAACATTCTTCTGATTAAATTCAAAAAGACAAATGTTCATCAGATATGCATCCAAATGTAAACCAGAATGCTTTCAAATCATAGTTGTTTTCTCTCAAGTTTTATATTTCTTTATCAGATGATGTCATTAGAGTGGAGTGAACACCTGTTGAATATTGTGAGTAGCAAAGGCGTGTCCAGTGGCCTACGTGATGATGTCACATGACTTGCGTGCCTGCGTGCACCTGAAACTGTTTACGT
>SSNR01000247.1:366026-385619 GCA_006937965.1 Callopanchax toddi | reverse complement strand
GTGCTATATAAATAAACTTTACTTACTTACTTACTCCTAATATACCCTGATATTGATTTCAGGCCATGTGGTCCAGCCCTAGTTTTCAGTCTTTTTGTACATATATTTACCTGGGTTAATGTATGTAATGTATGACTATTTTTACTTACCGGTATTTAAGATCACTTTAACCCAGACTTGGTGCAAAGGCGCTGTGAGTTCTCATGCAAACAGAAGATGTGACAACTGTGATTATAAATATATGTATTAAAAAAGGACAAATTTAGTCTAGAAATGATATTGCATTCAAAATGTCAGTGTAAAAAATGTTCTACAAAAATGAAAAACATTTGTTGTTGTTTTTTTCATAGCCTGTTTTTACCTAAATAGTATGTTTTATTAAATAATCTTAGCATTTATATCCTTTGTTATATATGCAAACAAAAGATTAACAACTTGCGTAGTTTTTACCTGTGCATCTGCAAAAAGTATACCACAATTTTGTTGTGTCGACTTATCTCATCAGACTAGTAATTGCCTACAAGTATGAACTGCAAGAAACTAAATTGCACGCAGATGTCTGCAGTTTGAGTCTCACAGAAATAAATAAAATGTGTTTATTTAGTTCACATAACCAGCTGTGCAACAACTGACTGGTGTGTTTTCCATAAAATAACAATTTAACAACTTATTCACTCTACTTTCAAACAAGCAAAATAAATGAAAAGTCACCAACTTCACATCTTACAGTGTAAAAAAAAAACACTCCAAGAGCAGTTTTGATTTTATAAAATAATAGAAAACTGTACAATGAGTTACACTGCAGAAATAGTCCTGTGATATTCTGTGTGAGACTCTGATTTTCTCTCCTTGCAATTTGATCCTACTTTCAGAAAAAAGGAGCCTCATATTGCTGATGCTGATGAGTACATATCAAAGGAATATTGATTGTTAGCCCTCTAAAGGAGATAGAGTAACTCGGCTGTGAAGATGAGCTCACTGAAATAAAAACATGTTTCAGGCTGATGCATAGGATAAGTTTTAAACTGTCAAGGGACTCACTGTTGCACTCAGACTGGCCGATCATGAACTTTCAGATGATTCTCCCGTTCAGCACCATGTAGCTGTCAGACACTTCGGCACCTTGTAACGCTCGGGCAGAAGGCTGCAACAGGCAGCCACAAACATCACAGCTGACGCCTCTTCTCTGACAAAACCTCAAGGCGGTCACTTTATTTTTATGGAAAGTAAAATGGGCTGGAATGCAAAACCCTGTGAACATTTCCTCTAACCCATGCCACAATTTCTGATTTAAACCAGACAAACGACAGTTTTTCATAGCAGGAGGAACTCTGTCTATAAGGGTTCCAGTGAATTGTGTGCCAGCTGAGAATGCATCAAATACTGACTTAGCTGATGAGAACGTAGGACCCAAAATGTATTGCCAGAATGAAGGCTTGCATCCAAACAGGGCTTAAAGACAAAACAAGCAGCCAGCTGAAAAACAAAGGAAAAAATGGACATCTGTGCTTATTAATCAACAGTGATGTGGACATGGTTTGTCTGGGTCTGTGACATGGTAATTGTGTTTTTCTGATTCTCAAAAAAAATCCTACATTTTTGCATAGTTTTATTTTTATAATTTGCAGTCTGAGCCACCTTACCAAAGGCTGTAACGGAACACCTTATCTCCGATGCATTTACTGTCTGGCAGCTGAGAACAATCAGACTGAAATCCCGGAAAAGAACAAATAGTAAGACAATATCAAAGTAATGCAGAGGGCAAAATTATCCTGACAACAAAAGATAACGAAAGGACGAAAAATACAGAAAAATGATTAGACCGAAAAATCTGTGAGTTATCTCTGAGTTCATCACTGACCACCAGCTGATGCCCTCTGTTATTTCATAGAACATGTTGATGAAATCCACTGTCTAACATCAGTTATGAAGTCAAACTAGGGACGTCTCAATCCAGTCTCAAGTTTCAGATTGTGGTCCTGATCAAGGTCCTGATTCTTGATCTCTAGTGTTGACTTACCTTCTCTGGGTTTATGTCAGCCATGCTGCAATATTGCACCAATGTTTTGCTTGGTTGAAAGAAAGCATTGCTTTTTCTAGTAGCTGGAGATCGATTCAAGGAGACCAACAACTGATGAAAATGTTGTCACTACCATGTTTAAAATCTCAGAGTTTTACTTTTACGCCACTTTCTGCAGTTTGTGAGACTTTTTAAAATCACTAGTCATAAAGCAGATCAGAACACCACATAGAGCTGCCTTCACTGTTTGAAACCGTTTATAAAGATTGACTTTTTAGCATAATTAGCTGATATTTAAAGGGACATGAGCTTTTGAAGAAAAGTAATAATTGCATGTTCAGTTTATTTAGGTTAATAAGTGATGAAGCATTTTAAATCAAAAAGAATGAGGCCACCCATGTATCATTCCATTATCTTGAACAGGCTGAGCTGTAAAATGTTCTGCAATTCGGGGTCCGAATTTCCCGCGCTGTCCTACGGATGTGACGTCAACTGACGCTTCTGCGCGTTCTCGGGGTAAAAAAGTAATAATAAATGTATATCCAGTAGGTGGCAGTATTGCACCTTTGTGTAGTGTTGCTAGTCAATGGCGGACTTCCTTCGTCTAAACCAGTGCTTTTTCTCATAAAACTGGTGTTATTTGGCAGCGTTTATGGAGCTGAAAACCTCTCTGATGGATTATAAGGGTTTCACAGAGCTAAAGGTGCTGTTATAGGCGACCGTACAGCAATCTGTCCATGTTTATGGTCTCGGCACTGTAGGCCGCAAATCCCCAACCTTTTCCTGGACCTCAGTCCGCTTACAGTGCATCTAAGGCGGCTCTGCTGCGCACGGACCTCCGGGTGCTACGGAGCTCCACTCCGTGATGTGAATTTGAGAAATCTAAGGTGATATATGCGGCAGGGCATGATTCTATCACGCTAGATTTCTCAAATTCTCCTCCGGGTGTCGGAGAACACCGGCTGATTAAAGCTTTTAGCATACAGGCAGCTGGGAAGGACTGGAAAATAGCAGCTAGCGAGATTAGCTCTGTTAGATCGGCTCCCTCAGTCTGATCATGCGTGTGCGCGTCGCGGAGCATTGTTTTACTATATTTCCTTTTGTATTAATAAAATGTATTTTTATTTATGGAATCGCCTCCGGCTGCCTTTGGTTGAACCCTTATGAACTAGTGAGAAATTTGTGTGCACTCACGTTAAAGGCTGCAGTTATTCACAGCGCCAGGCGCGGCGCTCATGAGGTTTGTTTTTCAAAGCTCCCTCATGTCCCTTTAAGGATCCTGATCACATAAAATAATATTCAGAGATTGAACACAAACCAATCATAGATCAGTTAAGATCATTCACAAGTAAAAACTGTTGTTTAAAACAGACTGGTGATATTAACATCAGTTAGCATAACCTGACAAACCCTGTGCTCTGTGTAGATAAACTGTCTCCCTGCACTGTGATCCTCTATAGAAACTCCCATGTACTGTAGTACTGAAATGCAAGATCAGCTCTGAGACTGACTCAAATCAGTGTAGTGGACTGTTAATTCCACATCTTGAACGCCTCAAAAACATCACACACTTTATTTATCAAAATTACTAAAAACACAAGGAAATGCAGCCAATATAAAATCTATAAAAAGTTTTAAGTTTTAAAAACACAGAGAAAGTAGCAGGCTATTTGAGTTTAATGTGTTCTCATCACATCAACTCAGTTAAATTCAGCGCTTTAAAAAAATACGGAGGAGGTGGCAAAACAAGACAAGTCTTTTGAAGTCTTCTCATCTTTGTTTTGTCAAAGAACTTTGACAAGAGTGGAGGAGGAGCGATGAGGAGAGATGGATCTAATTGGGTGAATAAAGAAGAACACAAAGGAAAATAATGTTTCCTTTTCTAAACACTGACAGCATCTGTGTGCATATAATCTCACGTTATACACACACCTGTAGCTCATTTTATAAAGTGCTATATTATTAATACAGTTAGCAAAAATATTCAGCTACTTTATCCTGTCTTTAAATTTAACACCAGAGCCAAGTGGTTCAAAATAAAAATGGTCAAAGCTATCAAAATATAATATAAATGAAATATCTAAGGTTTTACCCATCAGGGTACAGAGATTCTGTTCAGAAAATGATGCAAAAATTTTTTTTTTTTATTATTGTCTTGCTGCTGCAATTCAACAATCTTTAAAATTCAGTGACTTGTGGCATTGTTTTCATTCAGTTGATGTTTGATTAAAGTTTATGATTGTTTAAGTTGCAAATAAAAGTTTTGTCATGATTATATGCTTATAGGCATTTCTTCCCCAAAGCTAGTGAGGATGATGTCATAAACAGAAATAAACCCAGTCTACCCTGAAGCGTCTACAACCCCCTCCTCCATTTAAGGATGTAAAATCAAAAACAAGATACAGAAAAGGTAGAAAAGAAATAACTGGAGGAAAGAAATGGGGCATGAAACCACAAGAGGTAAGCACAGATAAAGAAATAAATTCATATAATTATTTTAAAAAATACAATAGTGCTGTCAAGCACATGTAATTGTGCATTATAACATGTAAAATGCTTCCTGTTTTTAAAAAATAAGTGAAATACCTATGCATGTATAATAAACTAGATAGAAAGTCAAAACAGCTCCTTTTATGCTAACTGAACAAATCCCTCTCCCTCCTAAGTGGTCAGCAGGGTTTTACTGACTTGGTCCCAAAGAATTTTAAGCTGTCGTAAATGAACCCAGTTGATTGGGGAGAGAGCCCCCAGAGGAGCATCCAGTGGAGCCCCCTAGAGGCTGGATTGAGCTGTCTGCTGTGCTTGCATCTTGCGGTCAAAAGAAAGAGAACAAGTAGTCTCGTGCAGCGGTGCCACTGGCACAACAAAGAAGAAGTGGAACAGCAGCCTTTAGAGAAAACGTTCGAGACATTCTGCCACTTCTAATTTTCTTACTGACTGATCATTGTTCATGTAAATGTAGCTGAAATCACAGCAGAGTCTTCAACTTCTGTGAATGAGGGTTTGTAAAGTGACGTGCTAACAAGGGATTTTATCTTTTTAAAAAATGCATTGGAGTACAACGAAATTAATCGAGTCTGAATCTGTAAATGTAATTGGATGCTTTTCAGTCTCAGTTTCATCCTGGTTTTAACCATCTAATAGAAGCAGAAACATGTTTTAGAGGTTTCTCTGTTATGCAGTGAACACAGAGCAGAAGAGAGAGACACACTGATGTAAAGGGATGGCAGAAAGAAGAGTGTCAATCCAGGATGATAATATTATAAAAGTCTAATGAGGATATAACACAAACCAATAGCACTTTGATAAAGTGTCAGCTCCGTTCTAGATCTTGCTGCTCATCAGCACCAATAGGGGCGGGGCCAGCTCCTGTGTTTAGCCTAAAGCAATTATTATTTAAAGAAAAACACTTACACTACATATTAAACTTTTCTTGAATTTCCCCATCAAATAAACTTTAGGGGCTTCTAAAGGGTGACTCAAATAAACTAAAGGGGTGACCGTGACTCAGGGGAGGAGTGGTCGTCTATGAGACCGGGGTTCAATCCCTATGTGTTGAAGTATTTTGGGTCACCTCTGGCAAAGAGGTTCTTAATATCAATGGGATATTACTTGATTAAATAAAAGGTTCACCAAAAATTCAATTAAAAGTTGAGTGTTCTTGTGCAGAAATTATTTTAATTAAGAACATTTTATTGTTGTTGTTGTTGAGGAGGGAGGAGAGTTTCTTTTGACCTAATTCTCATATTAACGTTTCTGTTTAGTAAGTCGTGGTTTTGCGTTCTCACAGCTTTTCTGTGCTTTTGTTGAGAAATTAGAAAATAATATTAATGAAAAGACCATGAAACAAGCTCTGAATCCAAAAATGTGTTTATATTTGTTTTTAATTTATGACTTTATAAATTATATAAAAAAAGAAATATTTCATAGAGGGGAAGCTAAATGTAAAATGGATGAAAACAATTAATTCAAAAGCTTTTATTGCTTTTTGTCATACTTTTTAAAATAGATGGACAGGCCTGAGTCAGGTCAAAATCTAAAAGTTTGCTACAAACTCTTTATTAGCTGAGAAGAGTGGCCGAGTCAGAAGAGATTGATTAAAACTACAAGGAAAAACGACATTTGGAAATAAGAAAAAAAAAATATAGAAGGAAGTGAAAAAGAAAAGAAACATAAAAGGGAAACAAACAGAAGTGAAGGTGAAGACCCTTCTCAGTGGTCTAACAGACACGAAGGAAGACGATGACAAAGACGGAGAGAGGAGAGAAAGTGAGTGGAGAGCAAACGATGTGCTGTCACAGAGTGAAATGCCACCCAGCCTGTCACATATCTCTACAATATTAATTACACTGTGCCACGCTTCTGAATAATGGAACAGCTCTATTTAACCACAGTGAATAATTTAGCAGCTGCTTAGCGTAGTGTATATAACAGGATCGATAAGCACCGAGTACAGGTAATGAAATTCCAAAGGAACCTTAAGGAGAAAAGTTGAGTCCACCAGCTGTCAGACCCCTTCCAGAAGTTGTGTGTGCATGTGTGTGTGTGTGTGTGTCCACATCCTGTTTATTTACAGCTGTTGCCTGTGCTTAAGAATGAAGTCGTTTGATGAGCCATTTATAGAAAGTTTATTTTAATGACATTATGTGATGAGTTACCTTAGAGAAATTATAACGATACAGAATCTCAGCATGATGATGGCGCTAAAAAAAATCAAGTTTCGCTGCTGTGAGCAAATCACTGTTGTCCTAATCTAAATATGACAAACAGCTGATGCAGAAGGGTCCAAACAGATGAGGTAAGAGCATTGGGTTTTTAAGCAAAGAGCTTGAAAAGGGTTTAAGATGGTTAATTTGAAAGAAAAAGTTCTTGTAAGGCCGCATTATGCATATATTACATGCAGGAGGTGGAGAAGGGGGACTTGAGCTGCTTTAACAGTGCCATGATATCAACCCTACACCTAAAAACCATGTCCAGTATCCATTTAGTTTAGTGTAATGTTGTTTTTTTGACAAAAAGTGCAGAGAACATGTCCCCCCTGTCCCCCCTTTCAAATAACGTCCATGCCCTCATACAGGTTGTTCTCAGATCAGGTCAATATTTTGTGAAACAGAAACTTTATTATTAAATTAACTTTAGCTTTTACACTAATTTAAACTAAAGTCATCTCCTTTTAGATGTGCTGCAGCGTCATTTAGACGTTAAAGTCACTGATGTGCTGAGAGGTAGTAAAGCAAAGCAACAGAGTCCAAAATCTCATGTATTACACACAATAGGTAATGTACCTTCATTTTCACAGCGCTGAGCCTTTGTACGTGCACACTAAGTCAAAAAGCACACGTGCACAGAGAGAAGTAGAAGAGTGAGTTTCATGTGAGCTATTCTGCTCAAGATAAAACATTCAGACAGGCCAGCTCCTGTGAGGGAGGCCGACTCCGCTGGAAATAGGTTGGAGCAACAACAGCGCTGACCTCAGAGTGAACGGTGTTTCTGTGTTCACATCATGTGTGTTAGAGTACTACAGCCCCGTGTGAGCATTCACGACTGAATGAGCGTATATGCAAATGTATGTGTGTGAGTAGGACGGAGCGCCGACTGGGCGAAACAAGCCTCTTCACGAATTAATCTGCGCTGCCATCCTCCCCTACCGGGGAAATGGATGTGAGCAAAAAGTTAAGAGACTTAATTCATAAATAAGTCACATGGTAAATAATAGGTGTTTGTGTTGCCTGTGACAGTAGGAAAGGCTGCATGTAAGCCAAGAGGGGTGCAAGATTTACTCTTACACGTCCTACAAGCTGGATGAGGGAGGACAGCGTAAGACAATAAATATGCAGCCGCCGTGCCTCGCTGGGAACACAACAGGTATGCAAAGCTAAGAGTATGGTAAGAATAGAAGTGTTGAGGCAAAAGATGTGCAAAAAGGGTAGACTGTTATATGGTATGAGAAAAAGAGGCGAAAAGAGAAGGGGGGAGGAGAAATGCTTGGAACACTTGTAGGTTAGAGATATCCTAGAATTAGAAATAGTGCAAATAAAAGTACTTTTCAGTCACATTTCTGGAAGCTCACACACAAAAACCACACATATAGACTACAAACAAATTACCAAGAAGACAATAAATGTGTCCCTCAGTATAAACCAGTCATACGCTAAGCTATCTTTGTCATGTTTTCAGAATCAGAAAGCTTTACATTGATGAGAATTTTGAGCTATAAGCAGCATAAATGACAGGCGCTGTCATTAAGTGCTGTTATTTTTAAACAGACAACATATGTGACACGCTAAATAATATTCTCCCAATGATTTTCCTGTAACGCTGGCACCGAGCCACGGCTCACAGAGCTTTAACACCTCCACTCACTCCGGGTCTCTCTCCCTCTAATAAACACCTCCAGTTATTGTCTCTCAATGAATGGTAATTAATTTTGTTATAAAACAAACTACTTAGCATTGCTCGGAGCTACAACAATCACTTCTATTAGCTGACAGCGTTTTGCCTGGATTTACTGCAAATTACTTAATATATAACTGAAAGGGAAAGTACTACACATGATACTTCAAACCCATCATTAAATGTTAATATGCTGTGCTCCACTACTTTTGGGTCCTCGTTAGGCTCTTTGTAATAATAGTTTATGATTAAAAGTGCAAGTTAGATCAAATAGAGTTCACAGTTTATTCATCTAACAGAAAAATTAAATCATGAGGATTTTAAAACCTGTTTATTTGCTAATTCTCCTTTCTGGGTTATTAGGAATGCCCAAATCAAGGTGGTTTTGTCTATAATACAGATCTCTGACCTCAGTCTGATATTTGCATTTTTCTACACACATAAACTACAGCCTATAAGAGCATTAAAATATAAAAATCCATTCCATGTGTGAGTTTAACACTTCAGTAGCTCTGCAGTGCAGAAAGAAACCAACCTGTGTTTACACTGTGTTTTGTTATTAATGTCGACATGGTTAAAAAAAAGTGTGATTATACTTTCATGGAACCTACACAAAGTGGGAATGGATTTTCAAAAATAACCATGTAGAGATTTCTACAAATAAACATTTTTTTACAGAAAATATCTAAAAATCCCATAAAATCCATGATTTCTTTTTCCAAGACGCATGTAAAAATATTAGCTATCCTTAACAAACATAGGGTAAAGATGTAGAAGTCATGCGTTGATCTTTACCACTAAAAATCCCTGATCCATAATGAAATGAAATGTTTAACTCCACAGTTAAACTGAACGTAGTGACAGAAGAAAGATGCTGCTGCCTCTCGTTTGGACCGACTCCAGCTGATTCGGTGATTTTGGTGAGCTCCACTTGTTTTATTCATGTGAGAAAATGTGTGTTGTGTGTGCTTGAGCCATCAATAAACTAGTGACTTCAGTAGTTTAGGAATGGCTTCAGTAATCCTCAGCTGTATCGATATCCTGATTAGCAACGTGAGACATTGAACGCTGTTGTCACAGCTCACAATAAAACAGCAGAGATCAGGAGCTGAGGTGACAGCGTTGAATTCAATCCATCCATTTTCTTCCACTTATCCAAGGTCGGGTCATGGAGGGAACACTTCCACGGGGGAAGTCCAGACATCTCTGCCTTGTGACACATTCCAACTCTTCCTGGGGGATTCCAGGGCCTTCATGAGCCAGAGGGGATATATAATACCCAGGACTCTCTTCCCAGTGGGACCTCCAAAGGAAGCATCCTAATCAGATGTCTAAACCACCTCAGCTGACCTGTTTTGATGTGGAAGTGCACCAACTCTGAGCTTCAAAGATAGAACTCTTTGAGGAGGTGTCAACATCTAGATGTCATGGTTATAAGTGCAGACTGGAATGTAGACAGACTAATAAACCAACTGAAGTCAATACTGATCAACCACAATGTGCTTTGACAGCTGAAATCAGACTGTGACATTTCATTTATTTCCATCCTTTTATGAGCAAGTTGCTATTTAAAATTCAAGAGCAAGAATGCTTTATATGTAATTCTTTTTTCAAAGCTTGGATTTTTTTTCTCAGCTATTCTGTTTATAAAATGCTCTGATCTTCATTTTAAAAGATTCAACTGAACAGAAACAAGATCTTCTGAAAGACCTAATTGTCCCCTAGAATGTTGCCTCTCCTAAATGTTTCAAGGAACACCGTTTTCATTTCCAACTTTCTAATTTTAATGTTAATCTCCCACTTACACACACAAAGCCCCATAGACACAGTCCTCTTCAAATATCCCTGCTATCCCCCTGTGAAGACTTCCTGACTTTCATTTTTATTAGAGCACTTGGCATCTGATTAGGTCCCGTTTGGGGTGTTAATTAGCTGAGCCTCTCTGCTCTGACTGTCTACCAGTGAATAAGGCCGACACAACAATGGACCATCAGGTTTTCTCCATTAGTGACTGAGATGTTCAGTCACTGTAGACGTGAGACCTTTTAATCCAAACATAACCCACTCATCTCTGCCACGACTTTAACAAGACTGCTGATTTTACAAGCAGCTCATATCAATAATGACCAAAGCTGTGAGTCAGGAGAAGTTCAAGTTAACTTCAGCAAGCAGGCCTGCTGCTAATCAGGTAGTCTACTAAAGAAAGATTGTTTCTTCTACTCATGCATGAATTCAACTTGTATATTTGTTAGGAAATACATGCTTATTAGGCTTAATTTAATAAAGTTTCTCCATGTAAGAGTTCATTTTTTTAGTTTAACTATGCTGAAAAGTTATTATCAGACAGAAAATGTGCATGAAAATGATTAAAGAGGCCAAACATATAACCAAATGTTAGCTTCTCTATTCATCTTACTCCAAGGATATCTATCAAAAGCTCATATTCTAAAATAATAGTCATACATGTATACATTTTAATTTGTATGTCTGTGCAGCTTTGTTGTTCTCTAACAATACGAGCTTCTGCACAGAAAGGAAATGCATTTGAAAAATGAGTCACATGACTGCTTTTAGTTTGACATTTCAGGTCCTCATGAAATTCTTTTCTGCCATTTAGAAATAAAAAGAATCAAAGTTGTAAATAAGGAAAGATCAAATGTTTTATTCATGGGATTTACCTAATCAACGTGCACTCATTTATTTCCAGCTTATTGCATTTTGTTGTCATTCAGGTTTGCATGAGTTCCTCTCCTTTGTCACCTTGTTTGTGCTGTGATTGCACATCACACACACACTTCTACACACACGGTAACGTAGAGCTGCAGAAACCAGTGAAGTGAAGATAACATTCGTCTCACTACATTAATAAAGGTTTCCAATAAGGACTCGTCTGTACGACAACAAGTATGTGAAGCAATCCCTCAAGAGGCATTTTTTTTAAAGCAGCTAATCAGGAGTTACAGAGGATGATGGGGGCTCTGTGATTTAAAGGAGGGCTGTTGATAGCACTAGAGCTGCACTGGTTGAAAAGCAAAACGAGCCTAAAAACTTTCAGCCCACCAAAATGAAAAAAATAATGATAATCAGCTAAATTTTGTGATAAAAATTCCACCTATCAAGGCAGTTTTAAAAGCAGCTGTTCAAAAATATCTCTGTGCATCAACATCTTTTTTTTTTTTTGGCACATCTGTTTCAGTATAGATCTGTTTTTAGTCCCATCTCTAATATGCACTATAGCAGCGGCCTGCGTTACCATGGCAATTAACAAGACTTGTGAATATCAAAGTCACAGAGACAAGAGGCTTATGACTTTCACAAAGAGAGATCATTCAACTGACAAATGGATTAATTAAAGCTTGGGCTTACTTTTACCCTGAAAGCTGTGGTTGTATTATCTCCCCTGATCCCTGGCAAACAAAGCTTTCCTGCAGGCCATCTGCAGTATATGCACTTATACAGAGTGGTATTCCCAGAAAGGTTTATTACTCTATTATACTTTAAATCTGTGGGAACAAGATGTATATGTGCGTGTGCAGTGTATTTTCTTTTTCTCGTTATGAGAGCCAAATTGGGTAAAAGACCTTCAGAATTATAATTAAAATAGAGATGAGATTAAAAGGCAATTTGAGGGCTGGAACTTCAGTTTAGTTTAAAACCCATATTTCACTGAACTGTGAATGTTGGCGCCTAGTTTGAGATGAAATTGCAGGAAAAAAATATTAAATTTCAGTTTGATTCATGCTAAATTGATGACAAATTTTGAAACAAATTTTATATACAGTATGGCCACATGGAGCATATGAGGTTAAATGCAAACAAATATTCCCATCATGTAATTGATGCCTTAGTTGCATCTCATTTTATTTTAAATTTAGCCACCAATTTCTCCCCAAGTCGTCTATATTCCTCCCACTTCTGACTCACTGAAACTAATTTGAGGAGTAACTGAGAGACTAGATGAACTCCAGACACCAGACCGGAGTGAGGACCTGCAAAACGAGCAACCTGAGAACCCTAGAAAATGACTGGAGATGTTTTGGAAACGTCCTTGTTAATGATGTTTGCAATTAAATCCCTGCATAGTTTAGCTGTTGCATAACCTTGAAAGGATGAATAGTTTATGAGAATCAATTATTAATGGAATGTGGGTCAAAACTCTGAACCTAAAGCTAAAGAGTTTAGAGCTCAGCTAGGTTCAAATCTGATCTGTGCAGGTCTATGTGTGTATAGTTCTCCAAGTACTTTCACAGTTTGTTAGAATAATTAGTGATTTTATATGGATTCAATATGAGTGAGTATGCATGGCTGGTGATCTGTTTAGGATGATAACATAACTTAACTAGCCCTGCTTGGAACATTTAAGTAAAAAGTACAACATAACAAATATATTTAAAATGGTTCAAAACCACAACGCCAGACAAGCTGGATGAAGATGCCTCCTCCTCCTCCTCCTCCTCAGTAACTTGAGATTAAACATAAAGCAGCACCGCTCCGCTGTTGTAGCAAAAAGACTGAACTTCTCCAGCCTCGACTGTCTAAGAAAAATCTGGAAAACTATTGAACTCAGTGGCAACATGCTATGTGCTCTGACTTTCTCCTTCTGTTGAACCGTGCATGTGAGGACAAACAATGCAGAGTTACAGGAAGTTTAAAACACATGCCGTTTCAGATTTTCTGGAATCATTCTTGTATTTTAGGATCTATTCCTAATATTCTAATCAGTTTAGATCTGGGACTCCTCTGAATAATCCAAATGTTTCTGATTTAAGCAATAAATTATTTGATCTTTCAACAAAATAATACCATCTCTGCAGAACAGCTGCACTAAACTCAGACAGATGTAGTGAATACACTGGAATATGAGCTTTCATAATGAGAAAACGAGATATTACTACGCTGTTAGCTCGTCGCTGCAGGTTGGCAGAGGGAAGGAATCTGCTCGTGATGAAAGATTCGTGAAACAACATGCACGTATGAGCATATATGTGTGTGCGAGTGTGTTTAACAGCTTCTGATTTTACTCCTTTTGGCTTTGCTGAAAGTATAAGCAGGGCGCACATTGAATAATGAGGCTATTACAACCACAACAGACCGAAGAGCACTGCCTGCTCTCATTCAATAATGTGTGTGTGCACCCACGTGTACTGTGGCGTGTGTGTGTATTGCGTGTGATCCTCTTAGTCAATATGCTTGATGGACCCTTGCTCCATATTTTCTCCCTATGATACACTCCAGCTGGAGCATCACAGGTAATTCAATATTCGGTTTATGGAATGAGTCCTGTACAGAATTGGTAAACTTGGCTCGAGTGTGTGTGTGTGTGTGTGTGTGTGTGTGTGTGTGTGTGTGTGTGTGTGTGTGTGTGTGTGTGTGTGTGTGTGTGTGTGTGTGTGTGTGTGTGTGTATGTGTGTGTGTGTGCACGCAAATATGTCTTATACCTAAAAATTAAATACATAAGCATGCGTTTGTGAGTTTCATTGGGTTTCCTGCACTCTAAAAGATCTTTTATTAAAATATACTTATAGAAAATAGATCTCTCACCCTTGCCCTCTATTTTACCTTTAGAGCATTATGTTTGTAACCTAGTCTCATAATTTTTAATAATCAGAACCCCTGAAGGAGGCATGCAACAATGTTCCAGTTAAGTCATTATCAGAAGCATGGCTACATCTGTTTAATGTCAGGACCTATAGCAACCAGAGTTGGTATAGATATGGTCCTATTTCAGGACTCAGCTACCTTAAAGGGATACTGTAGTTCAGTTCCTTTGAAGTAGGGCTGTACAGGTTACCATAGTCAGCCTATTACCCTCAGAAGTTTGCAATTGACATGCACCAGGTTTGGAAAGGCAGATAGGAGGCAATGCAACCTCTCTTGACCACCTAAAATGACCCGTCTGGAAAAAATAAGTTCAAGTGCTATATGGGGGAAACTTTCACCGATCTAACCTCAGTCCTGTTTGAAAAACGAATTATTAATCTCACAAGAAGATGGGAATTGCTGGTTCATCATTGCCACAATCACTGTTTCCTCTTTAGTGCTATTTCATGACTTTGGTGCTTGTGTTAAAAAACAAATTCAACCATATTTACACAGATATAGGACTGCTTCAGACAGAGAATGAAAGTTGCTGATGTAGTTCTTCAAACATGATGGAAATGAAAATGGAAAATGTGCCATAGTTTCTGACTCTACTGACAAAACTGACAGATACCACAACACAGCTCCACACTGTAGTAAAACCACTATCTCACTGGCCAGTTACTGACGCTTTTTGGAGACATAATTTAATTCAATCACACTTTTTTGACAGGTTTTATATAAGGCCAGGCTACATGGGGCTTGTGATGTAATTGCAAAGAAAATGCAATGTTTGCACAGCTGTCATGCAAAGTTTCTTGATGCAATTTAGCCATAAAGTGAATTTTGCCATGATTTGTTTACCTTCATTTCAATCACTCTCGACGTTGTCTCATTGTTGTTGCACTTTATAATATTTAAATTGAAAAGGGTTGCAGAGAAAATAAATGTTTAAATTAGTTTTTTTTTAAGTTGAAAATGCCAGTGTAACAAGGACAAGGCCCTGTGACTCATACAGGATCATTAAGAACTCTCACAAACATTTCAAGATTCTTTAAACTCTCTCCTCAAATGCGGTTTACTGGTTGTTGCCAACAGTTGCAGCCAACTAATGTTTCTCAAATTTTACTCAAACGTGCTTCAGTAACTCAAAAATTAGATGTCAAACTATGCAAGTTGTCAATATGCTTTTACTGCTCCAAGCTGTTCTGTTATAACTGTTGACTGACCTCTAGTTGTAGCATTTTCTTGTTTTTTTTTTCCTCTTTCTAAAGTTAAATCTGACAAAAATACAATATAAAGACACAAAAACAGATTTGGAAATGATAAAGATTAAAACACAAATGCATTTGCTGACTATTAAGTCATCAGAACAAAAACACATTCTGTAAGCTTGAAAGCATGAAAAGTTATAAGCTGGAAAGCCAAGAAAAAGCCAATCTCTCTGTGACCTCGTCACCTCCTTCAGATTATGTAATGGCTCCTCTGTGATCAGCTCTCCCGTGTAAAGACACCAACACCCTACAAGCCAGTGAAAGGCTTTACATCTGTCCCGACTCAGAGCTGAGCTTCAAGAGAAGATGGAGAGAAAATTCCACCTCAAAGACAATTTATTCTGACAGAAAGTTGGAGCCTTTTTATTAGGTGTTACTGAACTTTGTGTGTTAAATTTAAAACTGCCACTGTAGCTGTAAGCTGTTCTTGAAGAGTTTGGGGAAAGTGTGGATGGAGTTTTACATTTCTGACTGGACCCCATATTAGTTATTCTAAAGCCTGAAAGAACACTTTTATAATTTCTGACACCTCTCTGATGTCACCTCTCACCTTTGCCACCATTTAAACTTTGTAATGCAATCAATAGACAAGTAAGACAAAAGAACCCAATGCACTTTTCTGTTCTACCTTTAAAATTTATGAATTGAATGATTCATTGCAACATTTACCTTAGTGGGAATTTTTGGGACATTTTCAAGCATTTTTCCATGTAAACATTGTAAATATTTACTCTACAATACTCTATAATGTGTTCTGATCTCCCAAATGTCATAGTGGTTAATGTAACACTATTCATCGTTACATTGTTATTTGAATGGAGTTATTTCCAGGTGAAAATATCACCAGCAGCAGCAAAATGTTGCATTTTTGGCACAAGCAGGGGTCCAGTTGAACCTTAACAATTCGAGCTAAATAACAATCTGAACTTTTAAAGTGTTTATTATTTTATCCATAGTGTTTTTCTTTTGCTGCATTTAAAAACATTTTTAAAACTGTTTACTTTTACATCTTATTCATGATTGAATCAATTATTTTTTTTATTGCATCATTCCTTTATTTTGATGATGCCGTCAAACCTTGGATTCTAACGTTCCATTTAACCATTTAGACTAGAGTTCTCAATGTAGTCTAGAACCCAACCCATCGGGTTGGATCAGGTTTTATATTTAAAATAATTGTTTGGGCTGTGTATGGCCAGAAAAGAGAGAGGAGGGGAAATCTTGTGTCTGTTCGAGAAGCTCACTATCTGTAACAGTAGCACACTGTAGCGTGCAGCAGCATGAAGCAGCGTGCAGCAGCGTGAAGCAGCGTGCAGCAGCGTGCAACAGCGTGAAGCAGCGTGAAGCAGCGTGCAACAACGTGAAGCAGCGAGAAGCAGCGTGAAGCAGCGTGAAGCAGTGTGAAGCAGCATGAAGCAGGGTGAAGCAGCGTGAAGCAGCGTGCAACAGCGTGAAGCAGCGAGAAGCAGCGTGAAGCAGCATGAAGCAGCATGAAGCAGGGTGAAGCAGCGTGAAGCAGCGTGCAACAGCGTGAAGCAGCGTGCAGCAGCGTGAAGCAGCGTGAAGCAGCGTGAAGCAGCGTGAAGCAGCGTGCAGCAGCGTGAAGCAGCGTGCAAGCAGCGTGAAGCAGCATGAAGCAGCGTGCAGCAGCGTACATTAGCGTGCATCAGTGTGCATCAGCACACGCGACAGGCAGTATGAAAACGAAGGGCTCTTTATGCAAGTATTACATTGTTATCAGTATTTTTCATGGTTAACTGGTGACTAAAATAGTGTACATTTATTTTCAGGCTGTGGTAAATGTGCCGACTCGTTGCTCCTGTTCCAGCTGGCCGATTGAACTTTAAATTGTGCCATCATTTTTATTAGAACATTATTTTTTTAGTTTCACGTTTGTTCGTGTTCTTAAAGTTTGGTTTTTAGTCTTTCATTAGTGTTTGAGCTGAACTTAAAGTAGTGTGCTGTGTGTGGAGTTTTTTCACCCTCCATTAAACACTCGGGTTCAGTCGGGTTGGGTGTTTAATGTGATGATGTCAGAACAGGCCGGTTCGGACTTCATATCCTTCGGGTCATTTAGGGTTCGGGTAAAATTCTTGGGCCCGTTAAGAACTCTAGTTTAGACTGTTAAATTCTGCCTTTTGCCACTTGATGACTGAGTGTCTCTGTTAAAGAACACGAGTGCACTGACCATCTGGAGTATTGGGTGCCTTCCATATTGTGTGACTGCTGACCTAGATCAGGCTGGATCAGAGAGGAGACATTTATTTATATATATATATTATATAATTAAAATATATAACAGTGTATTTCCTACTAGCTGAAGCAGCTCTTTATCTAATGGAAATAAATGTCCAGTCATGAGTCATTTCACTTTACTGTTGCCAATAAAGTAAAGTGACTTTGATGGTAAACTTTATGACTTTCCACACCTTTGTGGAGACAATTAAACAAAAGACCAACAATACCTGTGAGTTATTTGTCTAAATAGTGATGGTGATAGTGGAAAGCTTATAAAACAATCATTATTACTGTAAATTAGACAAAAACTGGCTCAAACAAAAAAAATAAGGTGATTTTTTTTTTTTTTTTTTTTTTGCTACAAAGCAGAAAAAACTTTCACACTGCGAGTTGTTTAAACCAGTTTAAGATTGTTTTTTTAAGTACAGAGAAAAAACACAATATGTTGCAATAAATTGGATTATCTCTAAATCTTAGGTGTCCCATGCAGCACCAGAAACAATAAAAACATGGTGGGGACAGTAGCTGCTTGTCCTCTTTAGGACTGGGCATTAAACAGAGATGAAGGTCACATCACTGCAGTTAACTTTACATGAAGAACAAAGCTCCAAAAGCACAGTATGTACAGAGCAGCACTCCAAGTGAACAATACGTTCACTTGCATCTAATAATGAAAGTGGGTGAAGATGTAGAATTAATTATGAATAAATGATCAGGGGATGAATAAATGATCAACCTTAAGTTTAAAATTGAGTTTCACACTAAGAAACAATAGTAAGGATCAATCAGCATTTCTAAAGAGAGCTGAGAGGATGGGGGTAAAATAAATCACCCACAGTGACAGCAGAGGGAGATGCATGTATTAAAGTCCAAGTGAGGGTGGTAGTGAGGTTACAGCATGCAGAATGGAAAAGTAAAAGTCTGAGTATAGACGAGCTTGTGCTCAAAAAAAAGACCATGCAAGTAGAGATGTAGAAGTTAAGACTCTAAATGAGGGGTTGAGGAAATTAAATTTTATTGTAAACCAAAAGGTTTTTTATATTCATGCATTAGAAGTCAAATCTAATTCTGATTAAAAACAGGGAGAAAAACAAAAGTACTTATACCTGACTTTGCATGCACTTACTCTAACTCACATGTTAACAATAATACGACAGCATCAAATAAGATTTAAAGGGACATTACTTTATGCATCAACATGTAAATTCTTCATCAGCAGACTTTTATCTTTGCATTCGATCTTTGAAATCATTAAACTGAACAGGTTGCATAAAGGAAACCATGTCCAGTTAAACAAAACCATAATGGAGGGAAGTCACTTGCTTTATCCACATCCTCCTCGAAAACTTACCTCTGTGAGCCTGATATTAAAAACTATTTCAAATTGCTTGTCAAAACCAAGGACAACTGCTAAAAGTTAAGAAAGGAAGCTCAAAGACATCAGAAGGAGTCATTTCTGCTTCTAAAGCAGCCAAAGTATATTTATTAAAGATCTGACAGTTAGACAATATAAAAGAGAAGCACATTTTTAAGGTTTAGTATAAATCACCAATAAATGCATGCAGATCGGGGCATATTTGAACTTCTGTCAGCCAAATACAGCATTTAGACAAATCCAGTGATAAGTTAGCATTTATGTTGGACATTGAACTAAGACTCGACCTTGTTGGAAAATATCTTGGGATTACGATAAAATGATAGGAGGAAGTTGTGAAGTCTTTTAAGTGCATACACACCATTAAAAGGCAATTTTCTATTTAAAATCTTTGGGGTTATTAATTTATTTTAAAGCCTAAGCAAATATATATTTAATATTTGACCAGGACTTGCCATGACTCAAGGGAACATACTGTAGAAAGTTTTGTTATTTGTGAGCTAAAGTTCATGCAGGACTAAGTTATGCAGGAAGACGAGGCCCCCTCTGGATGGCTCAAACAAAATCAGCCATACGGCACGCAATGAGTTTAAATATAAATGTTATAGAATTAAGTCTAAAAGTTATGAAGACTTCAAGCTATTATAAGCTCATTACTGCAACCTTCAAAGAAAATCTTTGTATTATTCTAGTGGGGGGGGGGGGGGGGGGG
>SSNR01000247.1:332125-366016 GCA_006937965.1 Callopanchax toddi | reverse complement strand
GGGGGGGGGGGGGGGGGGGGTAGTTTAGGCATTGTTTTGCCAAAAGCACATTTTAAGATTAGGATCTGATGCACTTTGGTGCACAATTATTAATAACTAATGCATGTTTTTTGAGTGAAAACTACAAAATGATCATGTTAATGTTCTCCAATGTGAATGTAGTGAATTTGATCATTTCCACTGACTTAACCTTTAGTGTCCAGGCAGCACAGATCTACAACAGAGTACGATACCAGGCGTTAACCAGGGGTACATGTACACCCAACCATGATTTACACAGCATGGATGCAGTGAAGGAGGGAAACTCTCTACAGGCGCTCGTTCCACGTGATGCTTAAACTGGCCCAGAGCTTGTTAATGCAGCATCTGGACAGGTTGAGCAAGATACATCAGCTTTGCTCATGAGGGTCTGTGTGATTATGTGGATTTTCAGATAAGGAAACAGACCGTGTAGACCGGGATCCTACACCATTTTACTTGTGGAGGTATTACAAAGCCATTCTTTCTGAAAAGGGGAGGAGGCAGACGGGTTGCCCTGTTCAGATATTTAAAGGAACTGCTATTTTCTGGTGCCTTTGGCTGTTTTAGTCAAATGTGCCGTTTTGAGATTGATCCAAGACAGGAAAGACTGTAAGATTAAGAGAATGTGCAAAACTGAGGGAAATGCAGCAAGAAAGGACAAAGTCAGGAAGAAGACCCAGACAGCAAAACTGTCAGAGAGCAAAGACGAGATCTGTAGAATGTGTGATGACATCTGGTGTCAACTCTGCTTTATCAAGTGTTAAAAGAAGAAAAAAAAACTTCATCTTTTTATTTGTATCTGTTTGAAAGGCAGTTTCCCTTCTTCTGCTAAACATTCCAGGAATTTCCAGGACAGCTCACCGTGCAGCCGCACAGCAGCGCCCGTTTACTTCCCTGTCCTGCCGAATGGGTCGAAACTTTGTAAACAAAATTAGATTTCTTGGCATCTTCGCACCCTGAAACCCTCCTCGTTCCCTCCTTACAAATCCATCCTCTCCATTTCTTTCATCCACCCTCACGCCTCCCTTCCACTGCCTCCATCCTTCCTCTGCGGCCCACTTCTGCGCAGAGGGAACGGCAGCAGCCGCTTCAATAATTCACTTTCCCTCAGAACAGGTTGTGTTTGCATTGTAGGGCGCTGCAGGCGAGAACAGAGAGGGCGAGGAAGAAAGATTAAAAACAAGGAGGAATGAAGAATGAAGTTGCAATGGATGAAGACTTTGACTACAAAGAGAGAATGAAAGTTTTTTAAATAAATGCAGTGGAGGGTAGAGCCTGGTGTGAGTAATCATGATGTGGAAACAAACAACGAAAACTTAACAGAAGGAAAACTGTGTTTTGGGGACAAATTGCATTTAATTTGTGTAATTTTCACTGTCCTAAAGAAGGTTCACTGACTGGAATCTGAATAGAGATGCGCCTGAAAAAAGCTTCAGCAGCACAGTTTATGAAAAATATGGAAAAAACAAACTATTCCATCTCTAAATCTTTAAAAAAAAAAAACATTTGAATAGTCTGTCATTTTCACACCTTTATTACAATCATTCATTTGTTTTATTCTTGTGAATTCACTTTTCAAAGTGAATACAGTAACAACATGAGAAGAATATCTGATGTGTGCTGGTGAAGGTTTTGGCAAATCCAGACAGCTGTTCTGAAATGGAAGTGAACCAAAGCAGCCAGAAAAAAGACCACGACGGCGCCGGACTTGTCTCGACTGCATGCAGCCACCTCGTTCCCGCAAGGTTTTATTATCACGTGACCCAGTGGCGAGATCTCCAACAAGATTTCCATTGAGCCTATACAACATCATGCATACAAGACCAAACTGCCTGGGCATTGCTCAGCACAGCATGAAGCTTAATGCACCTACAGACTGGGCTGTTCTCGCTCATGTCTTGTTCTTGTGACTCAATCAGAGGATGTGTATGTTGTCTGTCTCTCCTCCTTCCCTTTGTCAGCTTGTCTTTTGCCTGTTTCTCCAGCCTTCAGTCAAAATGTGTTACAGCAAAGTTTTTTTTTCCTTTTCAAATCACTAAAATATTTAAAGTTATTCCAGACAACCAAGAAAATAAAACTATATGCATGTAAAAAAGCATGCTATGACACTTTAACTGTTTAACATCAAAATAAGTAACATGATTTATTATTAGGATCTAGTCTTGAGCAAATTAATAGGTCTCACCTCTCATTGCCTCTTCCACCCAGACTCTGACAGCGATTTGTTCCCTCTGTTCCTCTCTCATTCTCTAAGCCCCTCGTTGGTACCTCTCTGTCTCCAGGGAAGCCTTTCTTCTTTTAGCTGCTCTCTATCTGGCCCTGCCCTTTTCAATGTCACTCTCACTGTGTGTCTGTGTTTTTAATATGGTCATTTTCACAGACATTTTTATTTTTTCACCCCATTCCTCGATCCAAACCACTTTACCAGATGCCAAAATTCAGTAACGTTTCTGTTCGATTCTGTTTTAAAGCATTAAAGTTCAAATGTCTTGATGAATAAAATAAATCATTAATTTAAGATACATATATTTAATTCAGACCAGCGTCAGATTCATATGATGAAAAATAAACATGATCTCTTTTTATATCATTTTTTAAAAATCTTCGAATGTTTTATACATCACAGCAGCTCAGACAGTCCCTGCATTTTATTGTGATCAGCTGACGAATGAGGATACAGCACGGCGTCTATGATGAGTGAAAAGGGTGAAATTTACCCGATACATCATCTTGCCTCACAATACCGTCTCAACAAATGAAGGCTGTGGAGGAGAAATGACTTCTTTTTTTTTGCAGGGTAACATGTCCTCTCTGAGCCACAGGCATCAGAATGATTGAGTTCAAAATAATATTCTCATATAATCACTTAGAAATAGCAGATCTCGTTAGTTTTCCACCCTCGTGGAATACATTCCTGCAAACTTGCTGCGGTGTGAATTTCCTTGACTTGAATTATCTTCATCTTCAAAGATTTTGATTAAAGAATCCTGAAGTCTCTCTACGTTTTTTTTTTTGTTTGTTTGTTTTTGTACAGGTGACAGAAGTGTTACATGGTTAACTGGTGTTTTCTATAACAGGGCTTCTGTCAACAAGCATTATCAGGGTAAAGACTCAAGATGCAAAACTACCTTTGCAGATTTTATCCTCTGTTTGTTTTGCCTTTAATGAGCACTCAGACTTCCACCAACCAGCCAGTTGATGCACCTTTTCCTCTGGCCTGATTTCCTGAAGCTGCAGATCACCCGCATCGTCTCTTTGCTCCCCGGTGTCAGCGTTCCAACCCGTTTCCTAAAAGCCTTCTCTGCAGCTCTCAATGACAGTGTGCGCTATGTCCTATATATGCAGTTAGTGGAGAGGTGGGTGGATGCATGCCACTGAATTGGTGGATGATAGGGAGGAGATGACAGGGCTTTGGAGGAGAGGGCTGCTAGAAATAAAGAAAAAAAGGAAGGCAAGACACATAAAGTTGTGAGAGGAGTTAAAGGGTTGTATCTGCTGAAAAGGTTAGGATGAAAAGAGGGAATTAGGATATGAAGAGGATGGAAGGCAAAGAGTGAGTAAACTTTATTTGACATGCTAAGGGTAGGAAGGAAGAGAGGATCAGTGAGAGGCGAGGGGAAGGGAAGAGAGGAAGATGACAGGAACATCTTCTTTTGACAGGTAAAAGTTTAGTGGATGGGTAAAGAGAGAATGAGGGAGGAGGAGAGAGGGATCAGGACGTGTTGCTGGTGGCAGGTAAATTGCTACACTGAGAACACGGCGACTTTCAGCATATCCAACAGATTACACCCCATCTACCCTGAGCCAGCAGAGATGGGTGGAAGAGAGATGGAGGGGAGTGTGAGACACTTCACAATTTGGACATTTTAAGTGTCAGAATTTCCTACTAAAACTACCATTTGTAGGTGAGGGGGAGGAGGGAACTTTGCCACTTAGCGAAGAAAAATTTTAGACACTGAGTGAAAACGGATAAGGAAAAGGAGAGAGAGAGCTCTCCAAGCTGCACGCATCACTGAATTATTGAGACCAGACGTGTTGTCGGAGCAAAAGATAGATTCCACCGCTGATCCCCTCTCGCTGTCAGAAAGTTGAGTCGGACATGACCAAATTCAGTGGCTGATGTTGTTTTGCTGCTGTTTGCAGGTTTTCAGCAACACTAATAGCACAGACAAGACATCTGTGGTAGCAAAAGCCAGGTTTTAGCAAAGTTGCACCACATAGTCATTATGCAACAAAGCTTCAATCCAACGCAAAGAAAATCTAAACAAAAAGTGAAATCTGGCTCTAAGCCCTCGAAGCGACTCTTAGATCAACTCAGTTAACAGGAACACTCTTCAGAGTAAAGAGCATCTGTTTTGAGTTAAGTAACCATGTGCCCTTTCTGCTGAGAGAATTGCTCCATAAAAATGTTCTTAGTGAAACATAACCGATGTCTGAAATAGATGAGCGTCCACATACCGACGCCTTTTATAGTTTTCTGTTTTCTTAGGGAAAATTGATTTGTTGCAGAGCAGCTTTTTTTATGTGTTGTTCAGATCTCAACACCTAAACTGATGTGTGGCAGGCTAGGTTTTCCAGCATGAGTTACCATGGCAACACAACCAGTTAAGAACGAAACCAGAACTAAACCTGCAGAAGGGTCAAAACCAGACTATAAAGTCCTGATTTAACTTTTATTTCTAAAAATGTTTATTAGCTTGGTTATTACATTCATTAGGGCTTGGAAAAAGGCTATTATTAAATGATAAATGATATATTACGATATTATTAAATCTAAAAATGGTTTAATTTATGAAACTGAAATACTTTGATCATACATGAATCTATATAACTATTTCACAAACACATTCAAGTCTAGGATAAGAAATCTTTTTTTTTCATATTTGACCAAACATGGACAGAAGCTTAGAGGAGCTGCTATAAAAGCCCAGTGGTTCAAGCAGGAGGGAACAAAATGTGTTGTTTTTCCAGGATTGTTGATGTGTAGAAATAAATCTGTAGGGAACAACACTGGAAGCCACGCCACAGAGAGAGTGGGACTCATAGCTAAAAAGATATTTTTGATATGTTAAATTTCACCAGGGTGTGTTGCCATCATTCTGCCATCTCCAATTGCTTTGACTTTATAAAACACCACCAGACACAAGTGAGTTCAGCCTTTGGAGGGAGTGGATGTCTTTCGAAAAGCAAGACAAAGTAAGAGCCTGCTTAAAAAAGAAGAATGTGACAAAACAATTGTTTATTGGCTTGGTTTTTTGTTGTTTGTTTTTGTTTACCATGTTTTGAAAATGGTTTATAGCTAAAATAAGATGTTAAAGCGTCTCTAGCTATTTTACACACACGGTCCCAGAGCTCTCCCCCTCCTGTTGGCTATAATCCTTATGCCGCGCCTCCTCTGGACATGGGAATGCACAGCCGTTGAAACACTACACTAATGTTCACCCTGGTTTTTCTTGTTTCTACGTCCCGGCGTTTTTTGTTTTCTGATAGCTAAAAAGGTCTTTTTCTTTTTAGGGCTCTGGTATTTTTTCCAAAAATTGAAGCGGTAACAGCCAGCTGTTTCTGTCCTTCTCTCACTTCCGGGATGTTCAGCTGCAAAATGCACCAGAATGCATGAATGGAGGATCCAAGGAAGTGCAGAAGTGCTACGCTTTGGCGAGACAGACAGCCGGATTGTCCAATATTTGTTTTTTTTTTTTGTAAAGCACCTTGTATATAAATCAAACTTCTTCTTTCAGTCTGAAACGTATGATTGGCTGAGGTTTTTAGAGAACTGCAGGACAACCGCTTCATGAATTTCTTTTGCTTATTTTTTTAAATGCCACAATATATTTATAGCTATACGATGTTAGAACATTGTTAAGAGGCATGAAAAAAATCTTTTAAGTTAATTTCTTTTCCAAATTTTCTATAGCAGCTTCAAAATAAATGTGATTAATTGCACAGCTAGAAACAATGGTAATCAGATTTGTGGTTAGAGCTCATCTCTTTGTTTGGACTGTGACATGTTTTGAGCTCAAGTCTCCATTTGCAGAGTTTCTTGTATTGCTGTGATTCTTTACCATTTAAATGTGCATTTTCAGTGTTGCATATCAAAGTGGACTGGAGTATGCCATGCATTTAAGTTTTGTGTGCTTTATGTAATCAATCAGATGGTCCCCCACTGACCTTGAGTTCCACAACCAGTTTAGATGGAAGCAGCAGAGATGATAAAACACATGAAAATAGTTGAATGTTGTGCCAAAACAGAAAGATGTGAGGAAAAAAGTGGGTTTATTGTCATCTAATTATTCAACACAATTGAAATCAATGGTTTTCCTCAGATTTTGCTGCCTCATTTACAGTCATTTAATTTAATTTTGTTCCTTTTATGAATAAAATGAATCGTATCTTTCCGAATCCACTTTGTTTTCCCAGTTTCTCTTTCTGGTCCCTGACACATACAGCAAACTTCAAAGGGTTTTGGTGAATTGATCGACTCTGATTTTGACAGTGAGCTAGATAATGCAGATCAGGAACCAATTATTTTTTCAAACAGACTTGTTTGTTCGTAACAAATGTCAAGAGGATCTTTGAAGTAGATCGAGAAAGGCAGCAAAGCCAAACTTAATGCAATGAATAATACAAATACATAGATTTTCTTATTTTATTTTTTGTGTTCTCTCATTTTTCTCACAAACGAAACTTTAGAAATGAAATGAACAAAAACTGTGTGAAACATTAGAAATTTTAAAAAGGTCAAAAGGTTCTTTGTCTTTAGTGAACTAAAGACAAAGAAAGAGGGTGAAAGAAGAAAGTGACGGGGTAAGAGGAGTGCAAGAGCAGGCAGACGGTCTCTGATGTAAGCTATGTTCTCACCACTGTTCACAACCATCCTGTCACCTCCATGAATAAGTTAGATGCCAAATGTTCCCTCCCTCTGATGTCCATGCAGACGCACACATGTACTATCTCTCTCACACACACACACACACACACACACACAAACACACACATGAAGACCTTCCCTCAGTCTAAACACAAGCTGATCAGACCCTCTGCACACACACACACACATAATTAAATCACACCTGCAATCAGTAAATAAAAATCTGGTTTAATGAAAACACAAAAATGTTATGTGCTCCTACATCTGTGCACGCACACACACAAGTATGTATATTCCCTCCTGAGGCACAGCCAGTAAGAGGTGCTTGATAATGTCTGACAGAGTGACAGGAGCACAGAGGAGAAAAGTGAAGTTTCTCTGACATTTATTTTTCCAACCCACAGGGCACCCACGTTGTCTTGTTATGCTCTGGACGACTCTCATTCCAAAAGGGTGTGCGTGCGTGCGTGTGTGTGTGTGTGTGCGTGTGCGTGTGTGTGTGTGTGCCACTAACATTCCAACATAAAGGAGGAGACAGGGTCAGAAGGAGCTAATGAGATTAGTTCAGCAAAAGGTGAACAATGTCACAGGTGATTTTGCAGATGCACGTATGTGCAGGTGAAACCTCCGTCCTCGTGCACATAATTACATCTGGATGAGATTTGCATGAACCCGAGTATTATCCAAAAGAAAGAATGGCATGCAAGGAGAGAAAGAAAGGGAAATTAGAATGAACATCTATGAAGAGGATTGTACTGAGATTTGAAAAATAGTGTTCCAATTCTAGCCTGGCACAAAGTGCAACGCTACACTTTTGAATCATTTTCATCAAACTTCTATCTTTGATTACACCTGGCTTGAAATTGAAAAATGAAAAACATTTAGAGGGAAGCTAGATAATAAAATGCAAACAGTTTGTCAGCATGTGGTTGGTTTTTTTTTACTCTCAGGAAAGCCAATCAGGCTGATGGAAAATGTGAACTGAAAAACTCACCACTAAACCAAAAAGATCCCACATTCAAAACAGCTTGGAAAACGTTCATTTAGGAAGAACTTTTGTCCAAAATAGTTGAGGAACACGTCAAGTAGAGTTTAGGATCTTTGGCACAAGACCTGAGAACATTTAGAATCAATCTCACAGCCCTTCCAGATGAAGGACAACCGCTCAGGGTCTAAACATCTTTCTTCTCTTAACATGTCTTTTATGCCCTGTCAAATTTACATATTAATCTCATAATAAGCCCTAGAAAGAAAATCAATAACAGGACTGAACGAGGCTTTCCAAGGAGAAAGAACCAGCCGTTCAGGGGGAGGCCTTCTACGTGGTGGCTTCCTGCTAAACCAAATGTCAGTTTTTCAAGATAAAATTAATGACATGTTTATTCTTTTCATTTGGAGACTACAACATTTCAAAAGCTGCATCCTTGACAAAGACGGTATACTCTCACATAAGTCATCACCTATTGTGCTGCTCCATCAACTGCAACAGTGGATAAAATAACATTCTAATAATACAATAAATTTTATAATCTTACATTTATTATATGGATTATTGTATGTCACATTTTTATCTTTTAAGTGTAAATGTTCATTTTTATTCATTTTGTGTTTTTATGAATTTTATTTTTAACCGTGGTGCTGTTTTGGGTTGGGTTGTCTTTTAGTCATTTTTAATTTGACTATTTTAAAGCCTTTAAGTTTTAACTTGTTTTTAAATGTGCTATATAAATAAATTGGAGTGGAATATAAGATTTATTTGTCAAATACAGTTCAAAGTAAAAAGGCAGAATGTCTACCTGAATAAAAACACTTTCAAAATAAAAAAGACTGACACCAAGTTCAATTTTTTAATGTAATTTTTTTTTATCCTGACGTATGATATTGTAAATCATGCTTTTTAGATATTATATTACACACGGAGGAAAAGTAGACATCTCTATTAAGAAATTTAATTATTTTTATTAAAATCTTTATTGTTTTAACATAATTTTTCTATGTTTGTTTGATGTTGGTCTAATCATAAATTCTTTAATGCTTTGAAAAATCCCGTATGATGATAAATGTACACAGATTTTTTTAAGTTGCAAGCTTACACAGCTCATTTTATGATAAACTTGAGTTTTGTCCTGCACCGGAGCAGTATTTTCCACAAAGCTGCTTTTTGGGTAAATCACTGTCTCACCTCGATTTGGGGGCCCCAGTGGGGCTGGATACCCATTTCTACCTACGGCCTTGTACCCACCCCAGACTCAGAGTCTGCCTTGTTGAAGGCAGGGTGATAAATCAGACCTCCCAGGATGTTGCCTTAGTTCTCTTATCCTTTACCCCAGGTAGCAAGGCTAGTGTAAACCAGCTTCAACATAACACTTCAGCTCTGGGCCTATAGCTCCGCTGCTGACCCGTGGGTTAATAGAAATGTTGTCAGGCTTTAATATCCAGTCAGGCAGACAGGAAAAAAAGAAAAGGAAAAAGAAAAGCAAAGGATCAAGAAACAAAAAGTGGCAGGGAAAAAAAATCAGCTGAGCAAGCATCACGAGAAGGGGACTGTACGTGTGAATTCCCTCAGAGTACGACCTTTGAATATTAAAGGTGGAGGCCGCTAAACCACCGCATCAAAAGGTCTATCTGTGTATCCATCCAAATCCAAGGCTTTTAATTAAAATGTATAAAAGCACAGAGGTCACTGAGTTTTTGTTGACATTACTGACAACATGTATGTAGAGTGGCTCTAATCTATGAAACAAATGTCTCTTTTTCTCACAGTCTGTAGACCCACAGTAAATCTGTTTGCACAGCGTATTGCGTATGCGGGCGCACGCTCCCCAGAGTGCACCTGTGAAAACATGGTGCACGGACACAAGCGGCGAGCAGAAAATTGAGCAAAGAATTAAAATGTAGGAGAAGCGTGGTGGGTGTCAGAATGTGGGAGGTGAGAGATTATCATCATCTCCAGCTTAATGTTTCAGTCTCTTCTTATCACTGTCTGCCTCCTCCCCCCGCTTTCCCTGCGTCTGCTTTGCCTCAGAGCCACAGATAAATTATGGATGCTTATTAGAAAAGGGCAATATTCAGCATCCCAAATAAACTCAGCGGCAAGAGACATAAAAGAGACACAAACAAAAAAGTGCTGATATGAGGAGCGGAGGAGTTGAAGTCACAGGGGAGCCAGTGGCCGGGCCAGTTAAACCTGGAGTGATCTCTTTCTAGGTCACCGACATTAAGGCCGTGTAATCACTGCCAAGGTGCAGAAAGCACTGTGCTCTTTTATATCTGTAGTAGCAATACGACAGAACGTAGAGGTGATGGTTCCACAGTGTAATCTAAAAATCAAACTAAAAACGCTGAAGATAAAAAGCTCATTTCAGAATCCATTACTGGATTAGCATTATAGTTCTTTAATTTAACGCTGCATTTCAAAAGGTGCAGCATTTCGTATTCTGTTGGATGTCTCTCACACCATCTTCTTTCAAGTGAAAAAAAGTGTAAAATGTATGTTTTTGTTTAAAAATTCCCAGCCTACACTGTAAGAAGTAAAAAGGAGTTTTAATGATCGCAGCTCTTTAATATAGCTCAGTAAAATAATCCCAGTTAGCATGTTTAGGTTGAAAATACAAGTAAACAATGTCAAGACTCTCCACAGCCATCGAGACTAAAATCAGTCTAAAATTTAGCAAAAAGTGAAAGTTTATTAGACATCTAAACCTAGACAATAAAGGGACACCTGCAAATTTGAGACTCAAACTCAAAATCTTTGGTTGCTTCTGTTTTTGCTAACCAGCAGAAGCCGTTTCTCGGCCTTGCTGTCTAGGCTTTGAGGCTGCTCAACCTTCTGCCTAAAGGAAGGAGGGTGAATTATAAAGCTCTCTAAGATCAAACTCCATCTTATATGAGAGATGTTTTGTTCCAGATGTCCTAAGCAGAGCACTTTGCTCTCAGACTGCAGGTTTACTTGTGGTTTCTAAAAGTAGAATGAGAGGCAGAGTTCCTCTCTTGTGGAATCAGCTTCCAATTTCCATCTGTGACTCAGACACCCTGTCTGCTTCTAAGAACAGGCTCAAGACTTTCCTCTTTGATAAATCCCATGGTTAGACTTAGCTCTGGTTATCCTGGCTCATTCCTTTAGTTATGCCGCTATAGGCTTAGACTGCTGGAGGACAAGCTGATCACATTTCCTTACCCTGCTGGTTTTACTCACTCTACACTCCATGTTTGTATTTCCTGTACAGTATTGGGCTGTCTTTGTCCGCTCCACTGCTTCTCCTCCAATGAGGGGGGATAAAGTTCTTTTAAAATCAACAAGCTCTTCTACTTATCTTCTATGCTCATCATTGATAGAGATCAAACCAACAACAGCAGTGTCATCTGCAAACATGATTGCCAGTGATCTGGCTCAACCATGTCATATATACGACCTAGGGCTGGGCGGTATATCGGTTCATACCAGATACCGGTGGTTTTTTTGGTTATGATATGAATTTTTCATATACCACTATACCGGTGAATAGCCCACACAGCGTCCCAGATGTTGGCAGTGGGGACACATTTCACCGCGACACACAACACCGCAGCGTGAGTGAAACTTTTGAACCAAGACTGGTGACTATAGCGGGAGCTGTCATAGCGAATTACAAATTACGAACCCAGAGGAACTTATTCCAAAAAGAGGAGACAGGCGCACGTCTGTTGTTTCACCGTTTTTCAGGTTTAAAAAGTTGAACGTGACTTAGCCGCTCACTGGCGGAGCTAGCCGGCGGGGCTAACAGGGCTAAAAGCAGCTTGCTTCACCACCTTAGCCGAAAACATGTCTTGGAATAATAATTATCAGGAATGTCTCAAGCTTAGATCTGTACCCTTCACCTCCGCAGCTAAAACAGCTAGTAACAGTCAGTTAGACGTCCATTAAAGATGTGTTCGCTAAAGGGAACACTGATGAAAAAAAGCCAGCAGTGGGTCGAGATAATCAACGCCAAAATGTTCCATGGTAGGTTTATTTTTTCTTAATTACTTCTCTCTTTTGACAAACATACTTTGAAGGGGTTATGTATTTACCTGCCTGTGACTGGACATGAAAAAACTATGATATTCTGCATATGAAAGTAAAATGGACTATTAAAATCCGATCTAGTGCAGTAATTATTTCATAATTAAAAAATATTATGGGTAGTAACAGCCGTGTAAAAAAAAATACCGTCAAATACCGTAAAACCGATATAATTTTAAGAAAAACCGTGATAAAAAATGTTTTGCCATACCGCCCAGCCCTAATATGACCACGTCCTTCTATTACTGTAACCACTAATGTCTCTGGTTTCAAATCTGAACTAAACATTGAGATTGTGTTTTCTGCCACGTTGACTCTAACTTTAATACTAATGGCCAAAAATATATGAAAAAGTTTCTAGATCTGCAAATCTGTCTCTTTAAGTCTGTGTTGCAATTCCCGTTTGTGTTTTTTAAGCAAATTTTCAAGCCTTGAGTTATTCGTTTTCCATACTTTTAGTTGTTTGCATGGTCTGAACCTCTTGGGCTAAATGCATAAGAATTTTAACTGGAGATGTTCAGGACAAGAACCTACTGATTAAGGCAGTACTGAAGGAGATGTCTTGACATTTAAATCCACCAACTACTCTGTAAAGCTGATTCATTCGATTGTAGCTGAGAGATGGACTTCTAGTTGGCTGAATGAACACCGATCAGCACCAAGTCGAGTCCTGACTGAGACTTTAAACAGGAAGGTGCCCACTTTCTTTCAGCACCGCTGAAGTTTGGCTGCTGAACAACAAGCAGAAGAACAGGCTGAGCTGTTTTTATTTTGCTGCCCTCCAGTTGGTTATGGCAGATGTCTGCAGTTTTAGTAAACAAATATTTAAGTGAATTATTTAAAATTTGGACTTATTTGTGAGCAACTGCATGTACTCTTCCTCACTGACTGCAGCATGTAACACTCCAAATTAGGCCTCACACACACACACACACACACACACACACATTTTGTGAATTAAAAAAAGAAGAAATTATTCCCAAGTCTTATCTACTTCCTTGGGCAACATCTTCAAAGTGATGTAAAATTTGTGCGCTATTTAGGTACGTTAAACTTTTTAACTTTCTGCATCTCTTATAGTGTTTTGTTCTATAGCCACTGGCAAGGCCTCTCCTCCTCTGCTCCCGCTGCAAGGGCCTTTCTCAAATCTAAAAATAAAAAGAAACACTGTTAAGCAAAGTCATTGATTTAAGTTCATTAAATTTCCTGTTAACAAGCGCATAATGAAGCATCGTATTGCAGGCTAATGCAGTCTGGATTCCATCTAGAGCACCAGCTAATGGTACTGTGTGACTTTGTCAAGCAATCAATAATTTGGTGTCTGTGTGAACTCTGCTGCCTCACACTGAGACATGACGCAGTGCCACATAGATGGAGAGACACTTTTTTTTGTGGCACACTCTGTCTGTGTTCAAGCCCTCGGTGGAAGCTGAACATCATGTGAGATTGTCTTGACATTTTCTGAGCCTCCCTGTATCCTTAAGTGTGTTGCAATTTAGTGCATAGGAACACACACACACCACATCTGACTTGTAATGCCTGTCGACTGCACTACACTCAGATTAAATGGATCTTGACAATCACTTTATATGTATGCAGGGGGGTGAGTGTGTGTGATTAATGTGTGGAAATACGTATAAAAAGCTCATCCCTTGAGAGAAAAAAGGCAGTAGGAAACAAGACGTATAGATGATCCTGTTAGATGTAACAAAGCTTGTTTTGACGAAGCATATGGTGTGCAGCATCTTCTTTTCCCTGCATCAAATGCAGCATTGTGAATCCTTGGTGTCCGTCCAATTGGAACCTGACAGGCAGGTGTTACAAGCTTTCTGACAACCTATCAGAAATCACAGAAGTGCAATCAATACTAAACTGCTGCAAGAGAAACAGTGACCGATCCACAAGTCCCTGCTGAGCCAGCGAACTGTTGCAAAAAAAGGGAAGAAAAAAGTGTGTATGCTGCGAACAAACACATCCCACTCACACCTGCACACGCTAACACACACACACTCCGAGGCGTATGAGCTTGGACACGTCCCACACTCTGATACACAAACACCTGCATGCACAGATTCACACGGGCATGAGCTGACTAAAACATGCATCCAAACACGCCCCAGAGAAGGGTACAGTAAATGAACCTCACAGGCGTCCAAACCGCCGACATCAATCAGACACACTTCACCGTTTGGTTCCCAACGGACGCTGAGTCGCATCTGTCTGCTAGAGCGAGTGCTAAACAATTCCAAAGTGATGGAAACCATTTTATGCATATGCGCTTACAGCGTGCCAGACTCGTTGGCTTCCTTCCCGTTCCTCCCAACTCGTGTTGTTCGTGGCGGCTGTGCAAACTGAGAAGCTGTTTGGTTTCTCTGAATGAGTCTTTTTAGGGATGAGGCTTTACCTATGTGCATGGAACGGTTGTTGCGCAGGTAGCTGAGCACCACCGCCTCCATATGGTCCACCTGGGAGGATGGTGCCTGTGAATGCTGGCCAATACATTTCCACAAAGCCCTGGGGCTTTTCCTCCCTCGGCAGTGACTGAAAGGGCCCAGGTGCACAGATGAGAATCATCCACAAATATACACAGGTATACATACATGTATACATAATCTAGGACTCTGAATCTTCTTTGACCCACTGTATGTTTATAAAAGTATGAGGCACAAATATTTTACACCAAACCCTGAAGACAACCATAATCCAGTCTTTACAACTATAATAAAGAATCCATGAGGACAAGAGAGCACCAGATTAAACAGGAGATCAGAGGACGGCCTGTCAGAGACGTCAGTCCGTAACAAGATAGCCGATCAAACTTGAACAGCCGGCAGTGAGAGCAAGTTAAGGACACCAAAGGGTGGAAAGTTTTTTATGCTCTTAAACATTTGATATATGTGTACCGAAAATAGTTTTGAATGTTCTGTTCACTGTGTCTAAATGCATTTGGACGTCACTTAATAATGTGCAAAAAAAATATGTGATGGTAATAAAACTCAGCAAAGTCATTTTTCACTCTACAACTATGACATTTTATATAAAATCCTGATTGTAAGAAAAAAATTAAAGTGACTTTTGGAGATTTCATCCAACACCATCACTCAATTCTACCCTCTGTGCAAATGAGGATGACCAAGAAAAATCATAAATAAAGCTGTACTATAAAAACTGATTAAATCTGTTCTTCTAAATAATATATATATATATATAACTCAAATATGCTAGGAAAACAAAATGAGAACTGTCTATGCACTGGTTTTTCTTTACACTAATATTGATATGTCAGCAGCACTGTGAAGCATCAGAGTAACACAAACCTGATTAGTTAGCACAGACTTTTACACAGGCCTACATGCTTCGGCAAATGAAAGATTGTCAGCTTCTCTCAGCATGACGACAGACTCAAGGATTGCACATGACAACCTCACTGTGTGCAGCTAAACAGGCCCTGTTCTCAGCGGCTGCCACATTCCTCCAAACGTCAAAATCAAAAGTATCAAAGCAGACAGATGAGTTTGTGTGTTTGCTTTGCCCGAAGGGACAGGAGGATGCATGTCTGGCCAAGGCGGCTGTAGCTGGAGAAACTGAGCTTCTGTAATACAGTGAGACCGTTGGCTTAGGAGGGAACAAATCTCAGCCTTATCCTCAAAAGCACAGAGCGGCTGTCCTGTTTAACCTGACAGAGATGAGCCACATCCCAGAGAGCGCCGCTCTCATCCTCCACTTCAATCCTTCAGAGTGTAGCCGATTCAGAATGCACAAGACGACAGGGAAAGTTCACTAAAACTAGACATCTGTTCAATTAAACTTTAAAAGGAGCTCAAATTTTAATCAAAATATGTTCAATCATTAAACTGGTGAATTTGCTTTACACACACTATAAGCCACTAGGTGAAGAAAAGTGATATATTTTGGTAATCAGGTCACATTTGGACTGAACCAACCATGGGTTGTTGCTGATCTGAGCCCGTATTGGTTAAAATCCCCAAAAGAAATCGTTTAAATTATGGCTTCAATTATAGCTTCTAACGTTTGAAAAGAACAACCCACAATGTGAGCAACTGCACCTGTAATATTTCAGTTAACTGATCCATTAAAAATTGTGGGTTCAAAAGATAAAAGTTGCTTATACGTTTCCAAAAGACACTTGTAAATTACAATACTGAACATGAAATTAATTCTAAAGCAAAATAAAAGCATGAAAAAACATACAATAGTACTATTTGAATGTCAAATATCTCATCTATGAGCCAACTGAAACTCAAAACACTCAACCTATGAATTAATTCAACAGTTAGAAAAATACCACAGCGTTTCATTAGTTTGCTGTGGAGTTTCCTAATATTGTTGGATGTTTTCATAGTTTTTCACAGATGACTTCTAAGGAATTTCTACCTCACAACATAATTAAGTGAAGCTCTTCTAATAGCTTAAAGCTTAGATAAGGTGATTGTAGCCAAGATAAATAAATCTGTCATTTAGTTAAAAGTTTTACAAATTCTCACCACTAACAAAAAGAAACTCAGATTCCTGAACTTTCAAAGGTTGATGATGTGATTTGTATTTCTTACCGTAAACTCCTTGGCCATAAACCAGAGGATGGGCACTGATAAAAAACAATATCCAGAAAAGCTCCATGTTCACTTCAGCTCCGTCATAACCTGCAAGGGAGACAAAAAAAAAGAAGGTGAGGGAGGGGAGGCGGGGGACCGGATGCAGCCATGTGAAACAGCAGGCGACAGCTGAGCGGTGGCGATTTTATTTTTATTGGTGCTTTAGTATCCACAGATTTAAACTCCTGAAAAACAAAAGCACCTTGAGTTAGTGAGGGAGTAGATTTAACATTGTTTTGAGATTAAATAAAATAGTGGTAGGCCCAAATGAGCTGGGAATCCTTCAACTCTGATTACTTGTTGTAAAATCAAACATAAATACATTTGAATAAGACCCTTTTCTTTTTAAGTTGGCTTTTATTTTGAAAGCGACCAACGAGGTTTTCAGTTCTAGTCCACATCGGAGCTGCCAGTGCAGTAAAAAGAGTTTAGACTGGTGAAGAATGTAGAGGTGGTTTTAAAGAAGACAGGTTTATTTTGTATGATCTGATGTAAAGTGGAGCTCAGTTTGTGAAGAACAGATCTGTTTCTGATGACATCAGCTTCATTTAGATCAGACTAAACACAGAAATACATTTTAACAAAGCGAAGCTTCAACACAGCCAAAACAACAGACCCTTTTAGAGATTTTTATCAGAATGTTTTATATTCAACAAGTTTCAAGAACTTTTTCAGACTGAACATAAAGAGATTTGTTTTCTTGAAAGAGTTTTTGTGACTGTTTAGTTGGTTATGCATGCATAAAAAGTTTCAGTTGTCTGTAAGTGTTTTTATTTTTAATCTCTTAATTACCAGCAGCAGATAGAAATGTTTACTGTTATTATCTCATTTATTATTCAAAGCTTTTTGCTCATTTTGACAGGACTTCGACATTCTAGAGTTAATTAATTAGTTTGATCCGTTTTTGAGTCTTGAACTGAGAATTAGTTCAGCAAATCTTTAATTAAAGTGGACAGTTCTGTCTCTCTCTCTGAGACGAGTTACTACAAAAAACTCAGAGTTAGAGAAACAATCCGACCTGAAACCTGTGATTTAGAAGGGAGCTGCATGTTGGAGCAGATAAATCATAGATCCAGTACTCTGATGATTGATCAGCTGCTCACTGGGGGTCGAGCACCCCTAAAGGTCACATCCTAGAATCGCCCCTGCTGATGATGATCGCAATAAAAACTAAAAAGTGTTACTTTTTTTTTAATCATGTCCAAGTATTTGTCTCTTTCACCCCCATAAACCGTGGAAATAACGTTACCGGGCAATTCAGCCTCCGCCCGCAACGCCCCCGTCGCCTCATTCAATTTAAAGGGCGGGTAATTCAATCACGACATCGTGGATTATACAAAGCTTACAAGCGGGGCTGCGTGTTAGAGAATTGGAGATTGACAGGATTGTATGGGTAACAGCCCTCCCCCTCCTCCTCCCCACCTCCCTCCTGTTTCCTGTGGGTTAGTGGGCAGGTGTGTTCAGGACAGGAGGGATTAGACTGCACGGCGGATTAAACACAACGAGTGGGGTCGTCGTGTTCTTTACACCCCCAAGAAACAGCCTCTCCGGGTGCCGGTAGGAGATCCACTCCTAAAGGAAAAGAAACGCAGCAGAACTGGAAAAAATGAGAATTATAAATAAAACAACTGGAGATAAAGAGGAAATAAACCCTTAACTCGAACAGGAGTTTCTCTTGGATCACGCTTTTCTGTCCGCTTGGAGTCAGAACTCTGCGTTAAAGCGCGCGCGGTGATTAAAGTTGTATTATGACGCACGAGAATGAATGACATTTGGTGGCGATGTCCTCGATTTTCGACAGTGTTGACAGAAATAAATTACAATAAGTGAAAAGTCGCCCGTAAAAAAATGTCACAATTAACCCACAGGATCAACTTTTAGGCTGAAAGCGCGCGCGCAAATGTAACTAAACTTTTACGTTAAAGGAAAAATCCTGTCGTGATTTATAAATGGGTGGCTGTATTCGAGATCCTGTTCGGTACCTTGTTCCGAAGGCGCTGCGCTCTCTCCGCGCACAGAATTCCTCCGCTCTCCGCAGAAACACCAGTTGAAAAGTTATATTTCCGTTTCCAGTGAGCGTCCTGCTGCAGGCTGGAAGAATCCCGGTGGGTTGATGCCCCGACACCTCCGTTAAAAATTCCCTCTCAAACTTTTTTCTTGAAATTACAGAGAGGCGGTCAGCGGAGTCTCACCGATTCTTGGCTCCACAGAGTCCCTCTTCTCAAAGGGTGCAAGTTTTAAAAAAACACACTTTGAAAAGAACTCAAGCAAATCTAAGAAAAAGACACATCCTACTGCCTGACTCTTCTTTTCTGAGGCTTATTTACAGTGAAACGCGGGGCTGGGGTGGTTTTCCTGCCTCTCCCTGCTCGCTTCAGGCCGGTGACTGCGCGGTGAAGCCCCTCTGGGTGATGCGCTCCGACTGAGAGCTCCCCACTGCTTCTTCAATCAGCGCTGTGTCTGTGGAGTCCGAGAGATGCTGGCCAAGTGGAATGTGCGCAGACTGAGAACGACCGCCCCTGTCTGTGCGGGAGAGGGAGGGAGGGAGGAGAGGGATGGAGAGAGGGAGGAGAGGGATGGAGAGAGGGAGGAGAGGGAGGACAGAGTCTTGCACAGGGATGCGCTCAAGCTTCACAGCTCCACTGAACAGGTTGTCAAAAAAAAAGAAAACACTGCACCGCTCCCTTGTCACTTCCTCTACTTCACTCTGAAACGGATTTTTTGGGTTCCCCGGGATATTTTGGACATCCGAATGGGGCGCGGCGTTTACCTCCTTTTCTCTGTCCTCCCTGGTGGCGTTTCACCAGCTGCGGTGCCAATTAGAGCTGAAAGGCGCTCAGAAAGTTATTTAGTTCATTATAAGAGTCTAAAAATCCTCCACCCCACTGTCTGGACCAATTATGAACGACAGCAAACACACACACACACACACACACACACACACACACACACACACACACACACGCACATTCTGACACTCATCGATTTAACCCCCGTCTCTGTCTCCGAGCTCTCAGACGTCACAGGTGTCCTCGTGAGTTCACCGTGAGGCCACGGGAGGGCGTGTTTCAGCTCCCTGTCATCACCTTCCCGTGATGCTCCTGCACTTTTGACTGGCGTGTGCAAGGAGTGTGTACTGTGTGGCAGCTCATGCGTGTGCGTGTGATGATGAGGTCTGAAATGAGTGGCGTGCGCACGAGGGAGGCAGGTAGGCTGACACTGCGCTGCGCCTCAGATGGCTGAAATATCCAACAGCTTTCATCTGGTGACGTTTAATTTCAGTTTTCACCAACACAGAATTTGGCTTTTTTTTTTACAAATTTACAGTTAAAATAAATTTAAATTTCCTGGTTGCCCAAGAAACGTGCTGATGATGAGAGGAAGATCATAAATGACATAAACCTGTAGATAATGACAGAAAACTTTCTTTTTTTCATTTTCTATCATTCTTCTCTTTGATTAAAGACATCCATGCAGCTACACGTTCAGATAATTATCTGATAGGTTAATGTTTCCTCTGCGGTTTCAGGACTTTGGGCTTGTTGTTTTATTTTTTTTTTTTTGCACATAATGCACAAGTTATTTTACACACGACCTGCACACAGAGTCAGACCTCTGCAAACATACTCAGCAAAGTGAGGTTGTTTGATGAAAAGTTTAATTGACAGAAGGCATCATATTTCTTTTATAGTGATAGTTGATGTTTTGAAGTGGGGTTCTGTGGAAACAATATTGCCCTTTGAAAGTCCTCAGTTTAGAAAAACAGATTATTTAGGAGATTATGAATGAATTTATGACCAGACTGATTTGAAACAATGTTAGTCATAACAACCAGAGCAGGTTTCATACATTTTTACATTACAATAAACGTTTCCAATATTGCCAATTAAACCGAATCCTGTAATACTCAGTGGTGGCTTTTGCTTTGTCTGTTTGTAAGTTAGTTTGCATTTTGTGCTGCTGTAACAAAATAATTTCCTGCAATAGATTAATAAAGTACCGTATATCTATTAGGGAAGGCAGGTTGTATGGCAACATTTGGGTAATGTATTTAAACAGGACAATACACATAAAGACAAGACAAAATATACATTGAATAGAAATACATTAAATTATTTCAATAGACATCAAAACAGTATAATACATTTAAAAGTAAATTTAAGAAATTTCTAAAGGTCTTAAAATAATGTTTTAAAAAAGGTCTCAATTTGGAGATTAGTGACAAAAGTTACAATCGTAATCCCACTGGGATTAACTGTTAACTTGTATGTCTTCTAACCTCTATGTCTCCAAATTAAAGTTGTTCAAAGAGCTACAACAAGTAAGATATTGTTTATAACTTTTTCATAGAAATCCACCTCAAAAGATCTGAACTGTCCATTTACGGTTAAGCTTGATCTGTCTTTCCTGGTTACTTTAGTCATAAAATGAACAAAAGGTCATAATATTCTGTATAAATCATCACTTTCAGGTCTAAACCGCAAATTAAATATAGGAGCTCAAATATGTTTATGTATTTGGTCATAAATATACTTCTTTATTTTCACACTTTTTTAAAAAGGAGCTGAAAGTGACGTCAGAAATAAAGGCACATTGGTGATTAAGGCAGTGAAGTTAGTTTAGCAATGTTGTTCAAACTTCTACAGAACCTTAAAGTCAAATGTACGTCGATCCATTCTGCAGGATGTTAAAGTCTCTGATGTTAAACTTCAAAGTGTTTTTTTTTTCCACAGAAAGCTTTTCACACAGACCAGTTCATCCTGCTGACACAGGCAACGTAATTAATCCCTCATGACAAACACATTTCAGGGCTTCACACAAACTCTTTTACTGACTTTAAATTATTGTTTGTATGGCGGCTAAATCCTAAAAATACAAATAACTTCTGTTGTCAAACTTCCTTATTAATTTTATCTTGATTTTGGCAAAATTTGAACGTTTTTAGAAAGCAATCTGTTTGGTTGTTCAGCTGAATCCTAATCATGATCACTGGGAATAAAATGTTTTACAAAAGCAAACTTTTAAAGCGGATCGTTTTGTGCCAAATGTGGCAAAAACATTCATACCCTTCAGTCATGTCTGGGCAGCCGTGAGCCGTAAATACTTAGGGATTCGTCATGACATTCCCAAACTGAATCAAGACGCTCAGTAATTACTTAGCACCCTCAATTCAAATAAATCTTTTGCTTGGAGTAAAACTAAATCATGGGATCTGGCTCGAGTAGCTCTTTCCTTTCCTTCTTCTCCTTTTTGCCCCTCATTCTGGACCACATCCAGCAGTCTTGGCATGTCTTGCAGAGAGCGCATCATTCCTGCTTATGGCAATGAATCTCAAAGAACAACATGTTGTAGGAACAACCTTGGGTGGGCGCCACACAGAAACACATCATACAGAGACACTCACACACACACACACACACACACATCAAGAATGAAAAAGTGAGAATTGCAGGGTAGCAGTGAGCTAACAGAGAAGCACAAGACCAAAACAGAAGATACACATGCCAACTTCTTCACAATGTCTGACTCTAATTTAAAACAACACAGGATGGAGTTGCTGTTTTAAATCATCCAGTTCCCAGGGAGGGCTCCTGTGTTACCTGCTACTGCTAAACACTTTCTGTGAGTTTTCATGCAATATGTGTTCAATTGTATTTTGAAATTCATGCATAACACATTATTTTCTCCATTTCTGCATTTATGTTTAGAGTAGCTTTGCAATAAAATCCATTTCAGAATAAAATTCCTAAAATAATCAACAAAAGGAAATATAAAACACTAGAAAATTCTACATTTTAACATTTAAAAAAATGATCTGTTGAACTTTTTGTGTTACAAGCAACAACATGAAAGAGTATTTTATATTAGAAAGTTGTATGAATCAGATAGATGTTATTGCAATAAGTTTCAGAAAAAAATGCTCTTTCTGAAAGTATTTGTTGTTGGGTTGTAGCACTCTTTTTTAAGTTCTTCAGTAAAACAAAAACAAAAGAAAGAAAGAACAGAAACCAATAGCAAAACTAATCCATTCAATAGAAACTGAAAATGACTCTCCTGCTACAAACTTTTAAGTGAAATCAACACAAAAGAAGTGAATTCCCATGGCAGCAGCTGATCTATTGACACTAACGTCAACTGCAGAAAAAATAGGAGCTCCTGTTTAAGAAATATAAAAACAAAAACAACTTCCAACAGCCTGACACATGACCTGGATCAGGAAGACCTAAGGAGACTTAAATTAAAGAGCAGGTTTCATTTCCTGTACACGAGCTGTCAAAGGATGACAGAGTAAGAAAATACAAGAATTAAACTAAAAGACATCCGCTTAAAACAAAGTAAAGGAATGTGATCTGTGGTTGTCGTATGTTAATCACTGAGAAAATAAATGTGCAAAAGAGGACATGAAGTAAGGATAAAACAGATATAGCAGACTGATTTTTTTCATTTATTTAAGACTAAACTGCTGCTCTGAATCCAAACAACCCTGGTAGAAGCTTAAACTCTCTCTCTCTCTCTCTCTCTCACACACACACACACACACACACACACACACACACACACACACACACACACACCTACACACACGTGCACACACACCCTCTCTTAATCCTAATAGAGGTTCTGATTTACAGTGTTTTCCTCATTCATCCATTCACCAGTGCAGCTCTGCTCTTCATAATATAAATAATTTGCACACTGCAAATGATTTGTCACACACAAATGAGCATTTCAGCTCCAGTGTGTTGCTGTGAAGGGCCAACTCTCCAGTTGGAGAGTGACCATCTAAAGATGTATGACACACACATATTTCTACATTTAACCCTTTCATTTTATATATAATAAAATGTGTTTCAGACCATAAATAAAGTCACAAATATAGAGGTACGAGGACAAAGACAAGACCACCTGAGAAAGAAATGTCACAATGTGAGGATTTCTATACAATAATATTACATCATTTATTTGAATGTTAAGGGAATTTTTATGAGTACAGTTCTGGGTTTAAAATGCTTTGAAGAGAAACCCTTTAATAATTGAGCTGTAACATAAAAGTCCCGTTCCATCCTACAATAAGTCAGATCTCTGTTGTGCTAAGATCTCTTGTCTGCTGAGGCTTTTATTTTGGCACCCCATCAGAGCACAGTAAACTAGAATGTGATCTGAGGTGGTTGGTTAAAAATCTTTCTCTGCTCCATGTTCTGTAATTGATGCTCCCATCTGTGTAATTCAATCAGGCCTCAAAGTGCTGTATATCAACGCCAAGCACTTCCCCACAAAGAAACCGCTAAATGGACAGAAAAGATACTCTTGAGACTGCGGATAATTTCATTGTGAGCTCAGTCTGTGTGTGTGTGTTTTTGTTTGTCTGTCTGTGTTCATGCGTGTGTGTGTGTTAGAGAAATAGAGAAAGAACAGTAATATAATTCTGTTAAAACAACAAATCTACTTCACACATTCACACAAGGAACCACATTATTTGGAGTGTTCTGTCCTAGCCACACCCAGACCTGATTACTAGAATTAAGAGATCATTCAGAACCTGTCTGGCAACATGAAGAAGGCTAAAAGATCTCAAAAAGCAACACAGCATGTCTTGTTCACAACAAAACAATCTATGTTAAAGTTACAGTAAGGGTCATGATTCAGTGATAAGAAACAGACGGGACATAAATGGCATCCATGAGATAGTTCCAAGGTTATAAACCCTCCAACCCATAGAGAACACAAAGGCTCATCTCACATTTGCAAAACATAAACACACCTTGGTTCTCTTTTCTATAAATGTAACAAAGACAAATGGATTTTGTTGAACAAACTGCAGCAAAAACGATTGGTGGATCCAGTCTGATGGATCCAGTCTGATCAGAACCTGCAAAATGTGTCAATACCTTATAATATATTTTGTATAAATTGAACTGCTAAGATCAGACAAGATGGCAGGAAGCGTTGTAACAAATCTCCTCAGGAATAGCTTTTTCACATGTTTCTGTAAAGACAAGACTTTTAGGCGTTCAGTGTGATGAAACAACTGCTGTACTTCAGTGAGAATGTTCAAAAGTTAAATCCCTTTAGTGCCCACATTTGTTTTGTTTTTGTTTTTTGGCTTTTTTCATTTTTAGTTAGCAGATGCAGGAGTATAATCCAAAAAAAGTATGACTGGGCCAAAATAATGTTAAAAACACTGAAAAACTGGCAACCACAGATTAAGGTAATAGATCAGTCTCCTTTCTGTGCAGATTCATCACCATTTCCTCTGCTATTAAAAGGGAACTTTGTGCATCTTCATATTTCTATTTATAAGAAAGAATTAGAAATCCATCTAAGCTGGTCTTTAGGGTCAGACTGTTTTATTTTGATGGTTCTGTCATGACCTGTACCTGCTGGATTTGGACATGAATTACTTCTTTGCAGGTGTGCAAATGTAACAGTAAAACTCCTTTTTTGCATTTTGTTTCTCTAAATAACTTGAAGAGAATTTACCAGTTTCAACAAAATGTTTTTGGGAATTTGTAAAATAATCATCATCATTTGTGATTTTAATTTATTAACCTTTATTTAACCAGGAAAGTCCTATCGAGGTTCAGAATCTCTTTTACAATGGAGTCCTGGACCCTATGTTGTGTGGGCATGTAAAACTGTTGATAACGTCAAAATAAAGAAAACAGCTCTTATTATACAAAATTAGAACAACTGCACTTAACTAATAAAGTCTGCCTGAACAAACTAAAGTGTGATGTAATAAAAACTCATTACTATCAGTAAAAAAAAGGTTCTCATGGTGCGTAATAACAGAAAAGAAAATATTGTAGTCCTTTGAAAGTGACAGATCATTTGTTGCACCAACATAGCCTCAAAAAAGAAAAAAATGGCTATCATCAGTCACAATGTACCGCTGTGTGTGTGCATGTGTGTGTGTGTGTGTGTGTGTGTGCATGTGTGTGTGCATGTGTGTGTGTGTGTGTGTGTGTGTGTACAGTATGTGGGTGCAAAACTACAGAGACAGACAGAGGAGGTATAGCTGTCCACAACCGTGTGACACCAGCCGGCTCGTGTCAAACACTCCACCCACCTTATACACACACATCTGCGTGCAAACACACACACTTTCATCCGAGATGGGGTCATTTTTCACTGGGTAATTGGCGGCAAGGCACATTGCCCTTGGGATTCGATAATTCATAACCTCCTCCCATCCAATATTGGATAGCGAGTAGAAATGGGCTGAGACAAGGGGTGGTGTGTGCAGAGAGAAGAGGAAGAGGGGGGAGGCTGCATCATTAGAGAGGAGAGGTAATGGCTCTTATTGATTCCGCCCCGCCGGGGCCCCCTCACCATTTCATGTTTAAAACAACACTGATCCTCATTACCAAGGCATCCGCCACTGCACTGATAAGGAGGAGAGGAAAGACACATTGAGGAGAGGTAAGAGGAGGGCGAGGAGAGAAAAGGAGAGGAGGGGCACAAAGAAGCTTTGGGAGAAAGAGGTGAGTCGAAGGAAGGGAAGAGGAGACGTGAGAAAGGTGAAAACAATCAGAAGAAAAAGAACGAAAGCGCAGACACAGCTTGTGTTTCGCTGTTCAGATGCCTCCATCTGAGTGCTGTAAGTAATTACTGTCACCCTTTAATGCGTGTAATGCAGTATTACTTGTTTAAATCTCTCTCTCAGCCCCTACAGTGTGTAATAAGCCTAAAGAATTGACTCAAACGCAGACTCCTAGGATCTGTCTAATAATTCTCTGTGCTATTATCCGCTCTTTGCTGCTAATATACCGAAGCTCTCTGTGTGTTTGGCCACCGGCAAACATTATCATTACTGCAACGATGGAATAAGACCAGCTCTAATCTGTTTTCTTTCTTTCTCTTCTCAGTCTCTCCTTGACTCTTTCCAAATATGGATTTTTATAAGAAGAAGGTAATTTGCCAGATCAAATTGCTCCAAACTATAAACTTGCAAGTCAGATCCTTTTCTCTCTTCCAGGGTTTTATTTGCTGGAATCCAAGGACTCGGTTCTTTAAATGTTTTCTTTTTAAATCATTGTCTTTTCCTCTTAGTGGTCTTATGTGCACAGTTGGCCATAAATCTAACAGTACACGTTGGATGAAGTCTGTGTGCGCTCTGTGTTTGTGTGCTAGTGGTTCTTCTTTCTTGATACTGCCAATGTTAGTTCTAGGTCCAATTTAAAGACCCTGAATACTAGTTGATTTGTCTACATGCTCAAAACCACACTGTGATCAACAAACACACCAGCTGAAACTCCAAAAAGCCAAACAGGAGTTGAAAAGTTGCAGCCAACAAAATGCACTTGTGTGTATTAAGAGAATAGTTGCATGAGAAAAAGTCATGTTTTTTCATGGTAAACCAGCTGTTCATGTAAGTAGCATGATTGTATTTATAGTCAAATGGATTGGAATTTGTTTGATTTTATTTTTAGAAGTAATACCAGAACTATGATAAGCATGTGATTAGGTAGATGACTGAAAACAATCAAAGGAGTTCACAGACAAAAAGAAAAGAAGTAACCATTACTACTTTGCCTCATTTTGCTGTCTTCCACCACCTCCAGCTCCCAGGCCAGTCTACAGATATAATCCCTCCTGCGTGTTCTGGCTCAGCTCGGTGGTCTCCTGCTGGCGGGACATGCCTGACACACCTCCTCAGGGAGGTGTGCAGGAGACCAAATGCACAAACTATCTCAGCTGGCTTCTCTCAATGTGGAGGAGCAGTGGTGTTCGAGCTCCTCACCCTATCTCTAAGGTTGAGCCCGACCTCCCCGAGGAGGAAACTCATTTTGGGTGCTTGCATTTATGATCTCATTCTTTCCGTCATTACCCAAAGCTCATGACCATAGATCAACCAGTAAACCGAGAGCGTTGCTTTCTGGTTTAGACTTCACTCTTCACCCCAACAGACTGGTTCAGCATCCACCTGCTAATCCCTCCTTCCTACCATCAGGCTTGGACTGATTTTTTTGGGCAAGAGAAACAATAAAACAACCAGCTCACCTTCAGGTCTGTTGGTTCAACTATAGGTCAGGTTCTTGCACTTTACATCTTAGCAGCTCCATCCATGGCCACTGTGGCATCAGCTCCACTTAGTCTTCAGAGTGTATTAAAAGGTGGGATTTTTACCTAAATAATAGATCAGCTGGTTTCAATAGCATACCAAGAATTTCATGAGTGGTGGCTGATGGTATAGCAAACACATCGATTAGATTCTCTAGTCTTGTCTTCATGCAAAAACACATAAATGCACAGCTGATTTTCATCAAGCCAATCAAGGAGCTGCTCCAACTTCCAAGTGCCTTTCATCTTCAGGACTTCCTACAATTCAAGTGTGTGTGAATGTGTGTGTGTGCGTGGGTGAATGACGGTTGTGTTGTACAGCGCTTTGGGGAGTGTAGAACACTCTAGAACGCGCTCTAAATACAGATCATTTACCATTTATTTAATTCAGCTTCACCATCACTTCTTGATAAAACCAGACCAAATGAAAGTTAAAGGGAGGAAACTAACTGCTACTATTAACACTACTGATAATCTTAAAAAGAGTCACTGGACCCAACTGAATCAGGCCAAGACCTTATACTATGTAGCGTTACGAAATATGCTAATCCTCTGACATTTGACCTCTACATGTGACCCTTTTCACTCACACACAATACTGTACTGTTTCTGCCAATAATCTGGATTATATGACCCTTCATCATGCCCTAACCTCTTGATAACCTGACTCAACATTCCTACAGGTGTCCTCCAACCTTCTGGTCAGAGGAATGTCCAGCTTCCAGCCAGATGACCTCACTGGACTCTCTCAGTTAGAATAAACTCAGATTCTCATTCAGCCTCCTTTCTTACCATCACAGCCCTTGGACACTAGTTTAATCTCTTGTTTACATGAAATGTTCCTGCCAAGGTCATTCGCTCACAGTGTTATAAATGTACTGATTCCTCTTCAGTCTTATGTCTACATAATCCTTAAATCATATTATTTAAGCATGTTCTACTTTTGCTAAGGTTAAAATAATGTTTGTTACTTAAAGGTAAATCATTTCATTAATCATTTAAAATGACAAGTATTTACTTTAATCCTTTTTATTAAGTTAAACACTTTACAATGAGTTTAAAAGGCTGAAGTCATGTGACTTAGTAAACTCCCTCAAAATCTCCTCTAATCTCATCAGTCCACAAAGACAAACCTTCTCTTCTGATTGGTTAACTAAAGATAACTAAGTTCCTCAAAACTAATTTACTCACACGTCAGCCTCAGTCTGAGCTGAACCACTGACAGCTTTGAACCAAGGTCTCTCAAGACCTTGCTTACTTGCGTGGGCGCCTCTACCACCTATCTGCCAGTTCAAGGGGAGTTTGCGGAAACTCTCGAACGGCATCAAACAGAAATGCTGTCCCAACCAGGCTGGGACAGCATTTGCTATATCAGCATTTGACAGAAACGATGCAGCACAAGGATCCCAGGGCCATCAGACGATTCCCAGGCGAACCTGCTGAACTGCCTCCTCCTGGGAACTGGGCCTCCGTCCTGGGGACCTGCCCACCTCAGCTTGCCAGGGGCCCCTCAACCTGCTGGACCCACGAGACCTCTGCAACTCAGTAAGAACCCACTTTCTGACCGAGAGGCTTGGTTTGATAAAGTTTAATTCTCCTAAACTAAATTAAACTATCCAAATTCAGTAGCTACTCAAAATAGCAACTAAAGTAACTTCCAGACTAAAATAACTCCATCATAGTCTAATAAAAACTACTTTTAAACTCATAATTACACACCTTACAACATTTCTCATCATGCTTAAGAGTTTATTATGATTTAAATGAATCTATCTCATCATTCTGTTACATTCTCCATGTACCATCTTAGTCTTTTTATAAAATAAATGATTGTAAAATCTTTTATTTTGTCTTTGCTTCAGATTAATAAATGTATTATTCCCTGAAATACAATGAAAAAGAACTTAGTTACTCTCAATAAATGTTATCCATTTCAAAAGGGTTAATGTTACAGTTCCTAACTTATATAATCTTTAAATGAGTTTAATATTTCATTGGGAAGGGTGTAGTATTCACAACTCTACATAATGCCGAGCTTCAGCCAGGTTATGTATAATAACACTACCTAAATGGCCAATCCAGCCAGTTCTATTATACTACAACTACCCAGCATGCAACGTCACATTGAGAAGAGAAACAGGTTGGATGTAAACAAATCTGCAAAATCTTCATCCTTAAAAACAAAGTTTGACTTGCATGCTGTTGTTCAGGTCGCTTGTGAAAGACCCCCTTATGAGGTTATAATCCTGCCAATAATCAGAGAGCACAGATTAAACATCCACGCGTGTATTTTCCCCTCCCGCTGAAGATTCCCCCGTCTCGCGCGCGCACATCAAACACCCGCGCGCGAAATTCAACTACTCGCGCTTGTATTTACCACTGGCGCGCATAATAATACTCCTCGCGCGTGCAGAATGAAGCTCTCATGAGCGTGAGTGTGGCTGACACGCGCGCGCGCATGCTGCTTTGCTCTCGAGTGAATATTCTGCTCGCGCGCGGAAATTAATTTTGTCAGTTTGGGGGCGGGTACCAAGGATTCACCGGCCCTTACATGATTGGTTACTTTAAAAAAAGATCTTGCCTACATAGGAGTGCCTTGGACTTTGATTGACAGCACAGTTGTTTACCTGAACACGGACTCCGACATTCCAACATGGCTGCTGCAGTGGAAGATGTTCACGTAAGTCGTGCTGATAAAAGGCTTTGTTCAACAAAACCAGTTCTTTACTCAGCTGGTTTGTAAAGCTATCATGAGCTTTGTTTTTCCTGGTATGCATCAGACTGTTACCATTACAGATTAAACCGCTGACCACAGACTTTGTCTTACAGATCAGTTTTCTTGTTAGCTCAATACATTTTTAGAAATACATTGCATACATTGCATACATTGCATGCATTGTCCGTTTAAGAAAATGTATATTTCCCTTTTAAATTGCCGATGTTTTTATAATGCAACATTTAACACGACATTAAGGTTAAAATTTAAGAAAAATAATCAATGGAATTCAGAGGAATGAAACTTAAGTTGTAAAAATAATTTTATGGGACCGTAGATTTGATGAAACATGTGGCGTTTAGGCAGTGACTCTATATTGGCCCATATTCTCATCGAGGAACTGAATTATTAATAGAAATGTTATCAAAATGATCGAAACATTTCTAGGCAGTAAAATATAGTGAATTACGTTCTATTTCTATATTTCTCCTTTACTTGCTGAGTAACCAAGTGTTGACTTGTGTGTGTCCAGTTGCCTACACTCAGCTTTGATGTTGCAGAATATTGGAACGGGAAAAAACAGGTGAGTTATGATCCAAACGCATTTTTATCCAAGTAGTTAGATTTCTTCATTTCAGCAGTGATGGTCATTTTTCTCTTGTCTTGCAGAACCAGGTACGTGATGCAGCTCTCAATTTGGTCTCCATGCTGAGAGCTGCTTTGAATACTCCAGTTCCAAATGGTATGATTCAGAAACTGGCTAATTCATATTTTCAGTACATTATGTTGTGTCAACCCAATGTCTTATTTAACAACAGTAATTGCATGAAGTAGTGACTAATGATGTTGAATGTTGTAAATGAAGTTCAGGGACAGAGCTCTACACAGCCATGGTCAGACAGTGGCAGAAGGCAGGCCATGCTACACCAGTCACCACTGCAAAATTCAGTTTCTGCACAGGCACCTTCAGAGAACGCTGTTCAACAAAACATGTCCAGGTGTGGATGTTATTTGTGAACGCCTATGAATGACACAGTTGGCTTAAGCTTTTTAAACTGTGAGATTCTTTAAAATGTGGCTTTTTTTCTTTCATCAAATGACAAAAGGTTAATGAACAATAATATAATTAAGATGTGGACATTTAGAAATAAATTTGCAAATTTTAAAATGTTTATTTTATTTTATTATTTAATTTTTTTCAGATGCTTCACCAGGACTGTTCAAAGCCAGAAAAAATGGCAGACTTCTCTCGCTGTTGCCCATCAAAAGGACAAGAAGCACCAAAACAACACAAATCCAATTCCTCCTTCTGCACACAGCATCAGAGAAAAGTCCCAGACCTCAGATGAGCTGATGCTTTTACAGGCTGGGTTGGAAAGAAGGGACAGTCAATGTACCAGAGGACGCTGACCATAAGAAGTATGTGACCTGCTATGAACTTATCTAGAAAGAATAAATTATGGTAGTATTTGGAATATGCACAAAGTAATGGCAATGCATAATGAAATCTAAAATCTGATGTGTTCAGACCATGTCAGAATTTCATGTATTTGCATTACTGTGATTCCCATTGATTTCATAACCATTTATGTATCAAACCTGCATGTTTTAAATCTGCAGTTGACTGACCTTCTGTGCGTGACATAAACAAAAATGTCTGAACTTGAGGAGGGCCTGGATGCTTCACAAAGCTACGGGTAAGAATAGTGTCTTTATGCTCTTTCTTTGTTTTTGTCAGTGAAATAAAGCCAGTCATGTTTGTTACAATTATAATAAGACATAAATGTGTCCAAATTAAGTAACTACCAAAGGTGGATCAGGCCAACGCAGGCTGACACTGCTGTCACCTCAAGAGGAAGGATCCACTGGGTCCAGCCTTGTGAAGTCCTGGGGAGGTAAGGGCTGTCTCTACTGTATATGAAGCCCATCCAGCACACACTGGAGACTTCCCCTCTACCTCTCACAGCTCTGGAGTTCCTGGCCATGCCTAAAGCTCGCTGTGTGTCACATCATGTACCCAGGAGGTACAGCCTTTCAACGTAAAAAACAAAAGATTCTTTCCTTACTCCTTAATTGTTGATTTGGTGTGTAATAATAAATGTTCAGGTAGCTGTGGAATAATGAAGCCACTACCAGTATTTTACACCGAGTGCTCCAAACTGACTAACACATTAGAAACAGTTTTTATTCATTTTTAAAAGTATGTTTTGTGTTTTATTTTATAGACTGTCTGATAATGACAATGTGCTTTTGGATGATGACATTAAAGGGGTAAGATAAATAATTTTGAATCTTTTTTTATCATCAGGAGATTTCATGTTATATATTCTCCATTTTTTACAGGCATCCAGTTTGGGGTCACCTGCCTCCATTCATGTGGACTCCTCACTTCTTCACAGTAAGGTCAGCATATTGAAACATGTTTAGGTGGCTTGTTCTTATGGACTGTTTCATTTTTGTCTTGTCTTGCATTTTGCCACATTAGATAAAGTTATAAACGGTAAATACAAAGTAAACATTTTTATCCCAATAGTCAGGATACACTGGGGCCAGTCTGGTGTAAACCTCAGAGGTGACTAATACATTTCAGCAGTGAGTTAGTGAGCTAAATAGAGTCCATCATAAATGTTTAGATTTAGTGCCACGAAGGTCACAATGTCCTAACGTGACTAAAATTCAACTGTGAACTCATCCTGAACATATAAAAGTGTCTCTGCAGTAAAGAAACAAATACTTGGGTTCTGGCTTGAGTCAACACAAATATGTTTGCTGTCAGTTATTCCTCTCTTTAAATTTATTTGACCTAATATTGACATTTCTTTTATTGCTGATAGGTGACTTGTCCAGTGTGTAGTGAGCTCTTTTCAAAGGATGACATCTCCATACATGCCAGTGTCTGTGGGGAGAGGTAACTACAGCTATCAGTACTAATATGTCTAAATGTTCATTTACTATAATTGAATAATGCTTTAATACTGGTAAATGTTGGTTTTGAGTTCTATTTGGATGCCTGATTCTAGATATGGACTGTTTTTGATTTCTTTCTTTCTTTATGACAGTGATGAGGTCACAGATGAAGAGAGGAAACCAGCGGGACTGACGCTCTCTGGTTAGAAACCATCACCAGGTGTGCAGCCAGCAGCTCTTTGTCCCTGGTCATTTAAAAGAGGTCATTAAATATGTCAAATGGGTGCTTGCTGGTCATAAATAAATCTAATTAAAATTTGATTATTGTGTGAGCCAAGTGAACTTACATCATGTAAGCATACATAAAATCAAAAAGACAAATGTGTTATTTGCCAAGTACTGCCTCAGTCACTGTGTTCCTTCTTTTAACTGTAAGTCATTTGGTCTAACAATAGAATGCATTTCATTTATTTTTTCCAGGTGGATGCTGACTTCGTTGTGTTAGCTCTGGCCCCCGACTTCAGGGAAGAAGGTTCATTTAGACGCCAACAAGAGATGAGTCATCGATATTCCTCAAGATTTCTTACAGAAGTTGGAAGATGAAGGTAATAAAGTAGTATATAACAGTTTTTTCATTAACTGGCAGCTTTACATTTTATTT
>SSNR01000247.1:237695-324746 GCA_006937965.1 Callopanchax toddi | reverse complement strand
CACACACACACACACACACACATACATCAGATCATAAATCATCAGGTGTATAGAAACAAAATACAGACAAAATGGTATCAGGTATTAGAGAGGAAAAATGCATCAGGTGTCAGGAAAGAAACTGGGTATCAGAAAAGCTGTCAAGAGTAAAAAGCATCAAGTATTAGGAAGAAATCTAACAAAAGGGTATCAGGGGGGGGAACCATCAGTTGTCAGGATAAAAGCCATCTAGCAGAAGGCATCAGTCAGATAAAAGTATCAAGAAAAAAATCATCACACAAAAAAAATCAGTTGGGGGGAAAAAGCCCCCAGACACAAAAGCATCAGGTATTATAAAATAAGGAATCAGATTTGAAACCAGATGGTTGTGACTGAAGTAACTTCTTAATTCCACCTTCTGATATGGCATCTGGCTGGAGGGTGAGCCCACTGAATTATTACTATTTCAACAATCTTTGATGCAGTGTCCAAAAATGTAAACTGACTAAAAGAAACCCATTTTATTCATATAGACAAATAAAAATGCTTTTTATTTTAAGAAGACAGCTAAGTAAAAGAATTTTGTCTTTTAACACAACCTGCAGCAGTATGAATTGTTTCACAGGTATCTGGTGACAGGTTTGCAGAAAGCACCAAACTGTAGCTGTCAGATGAAAATAATCTCCTAACGTTTGCTCGGCTCATCGATTGTGTCTTTATTTCCGTATGTTAAAGGTGTGAGTGGACGCATAGAATAAACTGTGATGAGAGAACAGGTTTTTTAGGGTGACAAATTACAGCTTGGCCAGTCTTTGTGTAAAATCTAAAACATTTAGTGTTTTTCAATGTGTCTGCTGTTTCTTTGTGTTTCTTATTCTTGCAATAAATCATATGCATGTTCTTGTTTTTCATGGAAACACACTTTGAATTAGTCTGAATGGGAAATAATGCAAATGAACAGAGCATGCAGACATGGTCAATGATTATCTATTAAGGTTTTAATGAAGTGTTTTCTTTAAATTGATCAAAATAAAGTAAATTTTTTTTGCAGAAAGTCCAGCCTGGCAGAGAATTTCAGCTGTTAATCTGATGAGATCTCATCCCATGCTTTCTGGAGCATTTCTTACAACACGGGTTATCTTGATGGAGTCTTCTTCTGTAACACAGAGTCAAGCTGCCTAAAGACAACTCAGGAGGCTGTGCTGGCCAGTCAGAATTCTGACTGACTGCTTGTTTATATCATCACAATTCAGATGAGTTTGGGTCATTTTCCTGCTGTGGGATCATATTGACCACAAATGAGTGCTGTTCAGGGTCTCATTTCATCTCCTTCTAAGCTAAAACCCCATCCCCACCATCACACTGCAAGAAAAATTCCAAAAGAGCTTTCGAATAATCAGTTAGCCTTCATGACCTTCTTGGATTTAAAGAAAAACCTGTGGATTTGATGCAAAGGACTGACAGTTGCACGGGTCTTTGTGCCAAAATGTAGATCTGATTTTAAAAGCCATCAAAAATATTTAAATTCTTTGTAAAATAATTTGTGAATTGCAAAAAAATTTGTTTTTCTTCAGATGACAAATACATTCTCAAGTGACCCCTAACTTTTGAGCAATAGTGTCCATTTAATAGATCGATAAAACAGTTCAAAGTGAGGGTGAACTTTATGACTCAACAGAGCATTTAGTGATATAATTCAGCATGTCTAAAATCTGAAACTTTATTATAATTCAAATGTTAACTTTCTCCCACATTAGAACAAATGTTTGGGGTTTTTTTTTTTTTTCAAATAAAAAATGACAACTCCAACACACAAGAGAATTACAATTTGCAAGGGATTAAACTATATGTGCTGTATTTTGTCACAACAGTAAGGAAATAAATATGATAAAGCCCAAACGACCACACCTATAATAGGTAAACAAATAAATAAATAGTGAGTAATGCGCATATTGAAAGATCCTCATATAAATTCCTTTACCCTTTCTTTGATGGTTCAATATCAGTGCATGTGATATGTTCTGTTCCATGTTGATTCTGCATAAGGCCAGTGGTTTTAACTGACCCCAGGAGACTGGAATGCTGGACGAATAAAGGAATAAACAAAGCAGTTGTGTTTTTAGCCAATATTTGTGCAAAGCAGAAGTGCAGAACTCATAGGAGAACATGCTGGGTGGAAAAGAAGAGTGGACAGATAATATAAATACAACTCATGTAAAAGCACCCAGGAGATTGTAGCAAGCATGTGTTAATTGAGCGCTGCAATAAATAAGCACGCATCAGATGAGATCTTCACACACAGGCGTTGATCAGCTCTGGGAGAATGATGGGAATCGACCGAGTGTCTCAATTTCCAATAGCAATCACAGCGTGATGTCTCTTTCTCCAATTAGGACTGGAGAGTAACGGAGATGAATCCGCCGGGAGCTGCAGTCGCTGCTTTGAATAAGTTGTTGTCTACTTTAATAGTGTCTTTCTTTGTGGCTCTGACCTGTAAATGATGCATACACTGTTGAGCCCACGAACTCATTCTGCCAGCTGCTGCTGTTTGCTTCTGAATGAATTACGCACCACATGCACTTTTACTCTCCAATAACTTCTGCAATGGGATGACTTGAACTGGAAATTATTTTGCTTCATGGAGAGTTATCCAAGAAGAATGAATGTTCTCTGGTCAGGACAAAATTTATGTTTCCAAGAAGCAAATCTGAAAGGTAAAAATTCCACAGAAGTTAAATGTGCATGTAAAACACTGTAAGTCATATTGTACAGAAGATATTCATGGTCTGCAAGGAGAACGCTTGAGAGAAGACCATTTACTTGTTGCTGCATTAAATTTAAATGGAGATACATGAAATGATTTGCAGTATGGGAAGTTCAACATTCAACAATTCACATTTAAATCAACTAAAGGGCATGGCACAACAGACCACAAAGTTGCAAACAGGAAAAAGTGAGGTTGCAAGTTTTTGCAACATAAATTCATGCACAAAGACAAATCGTGCTCGAGTTTAAAAAGTGGCAGAAAAGTGTCGATTAATAGCCGGAGAACAAAGTCTTTATTTTCAATGTTGATCTGATGAATAATGTGCAGTGGAAAGACAAGCAGACTGGGAGTAGGTGAAATACGAGTGGAACACAGGAGCCAAGACATGACAAAAAAATATCCTGAGGTCTGATTGTGTCCAGCGTGCATACACGCAAAATCCTGGTGCACATTATTTTCTATGCAAAATTCCAGATCTTTCAATAAGGACTGTGGAAATGTGTGCAGGCTGACACATCAGAGATGCATGATGAACAACTAATGTTCATGTGTAGCAGATGAGTGGATATTAACGCCTGAACAAAGTGCTGCAGAAAATCTCTTAATAACAGTGTCTTTAGACTTATTAGAGGATATTGTAGATGAAGCAGTGTGAAGACAGCATGTATTTAGAGACCAAGAGGATTTTCTGGTCCAAGATGGGACTGACTCATCAGCTGCTTTAGGTCAGCTGTGCTCTGCGCTACAGCCGGTCTGAGCTCAATTTGGTGAGGTGCCGTGCACTGCATGTACCCAAAGCTAAAAACCAGCAGGGTATCAATTTCCCAGTTGAGCATTTATGCCAAATTTACTGCCAAAGCTAGTTTGTCTGAACTTATCAGAGCTATCAAACACCTCTCTTTAAAAGCTTTATCACAGGAAGATATTTGAGATTTCTGTCAAGGTGATGTACAAATTAGATGTGATGATGATGATGTGATGATGTGGGGTTTTATCTCATTTACTTGTCTAAATATAAAAACACCCCCGCTGCACATGAAGTCCATCTATATCTCCAAGCATCATCCTGTCTTCAGAGCATCATCAGTGACTCAGTTCAGTCTTCCTGTCTTGTTCAGTTTAACTTTCTCAATTTTCCTCTAAACTTCAGTCTCCATGCTTACTGTAGCTTTAATAAACTAATGTGTCTTTTACTGTTTCTCAGGTGCACTTCTGCACTCATTTATGATAACAGTGTGGGAGAACCATGCAAGGAGTAATCCTACAGAGTAAGATGTAGAGTTGAGAATCCTGATAGAACTAATTGTTGACTCTAATATGATCCGCTTTGAACTGCCATGAAGCTGTTCTCTGATTCACTGAGCTGCTCCGACACTGTTGACACTGCGCACGTTGAGCTTTAGCGCTTTGTGCTGATGAAGAGAACAAAGCACCAAACACAGTGTTTAATGCACCTCTACCTCATTCGCAAGTGTCTCCAGATCAACTTCTGTAAAGTTTCTCTTCATTTCCTCTCGTATAAACATAAATATTGATCACGCATAAAGGAGAATCACGTCTGCAGGACAAATTAGCATCTATTTACATATTTAAAATGAGTGTGTCAAGGGGAGCAGTCTTGTATTTCATGTGGATCAATTCTACTTTGATTGGGATGTACTTGCAGATGCAGTTTGATACATTTGGATTTGTTCGCGTGCATGCAGTGTTCTTTGAGAGTACGCCATCATTTAGTAGAAAATCCACACAAGTCTTTGCACTTGAGGCCCCAAGTGAATAGAGCATTGCCTAAATCATCTTCTAAAACCGCTTCACCTTCCAGTGAGGGCCGTGGGGAGCTGGTGCCTATCTCCAGCAGAAGTCAAGGGGCAAGTGACACCTTAGACAGGTCGCCAGTCCATCACAGGGCCACACAGAGACAAACAACAAATCACACTCTCACTCACAGCTACCAATTAACCCAACCTGCATGTTTTTGGTCTATGGGAGGAAGCCAGAGTACCCGGAGAAAACCAATGCATGCATGGAGAGAATTAACGTGCATACTCCACACAGAGATTCTGCAGAACTGGGACACAAACCCACAACCTCCTTGGTGCAAGGCAATAGTGCTGACACCATGCAGCCCAGCCTAAACCATTCATCACCTATTCATCTATCTATTTGTGTGTTTTACAAAAAGGTATTTTAGTTTATGGTGAATTACCTTGTCAGTTTTTTTCACATGCAATGAAATTGACTGTAGGTCCTGTAAATGTCATTCATTCAGGGTAGAAACCTTAGTAAGGGTTTCATAAATTATTATATTAAATCTTTATTGCATATTTCCCAGAGTATACCACTAAATTTTAACTTCCATTTCATTCAGGGCTTTGCTATTGAATCAAATAGCCTATGATAGTTCTGTCAGCCGCACCATCATGTCTTAGGTTGTATGAAAGCATCCCACCAGCTGATGAACCACGAAACACAATTTTTGACCATGTAAGCTCATGTGTTCTTCTGCCCGAAGCATCAGGAAGCAGGAAAGGCTGTTGGTGTTCTATATTACTAATTTAAAAGCAGATCTCGCTCTCAACAGACTGTGCTCTCACCTGACAGCACGGTGGCAGGTGTGTGATTGTGAGTTCAGCCTGTCTAAGGAGATGGAGCAGCACAGATGCAGGTCACAGCAGCAGGATGAAATCTTATTTTCTTTTTGAGTACTCATTTAGTTTCCAAGGTAACCATAAACTTGCTTTCTCTAAAAACCTAGTGGACATCAGCATGGTAACAGTGAGGAGAAAGGAGAATGTTCTGTTTAGATCAGACTCATGTGAGTCTGCAGTAAATGTCCGACAAAGCTTTCAGTACTTTGCAGATGACACTCTGCTTTACTGTAACAGGCAGGATGTGTGAAAACAACCCATTTGTGCACAGAAGTAGTTTTTAAATTGCTTTACTTATTGCTGCACCAGTCTGAGGCATGAGTAAAGGTTAGGAGGATAAAAACTGCAGTGGAAAACAAAAGGGTCTGTGGGTAATAATCCTGGGTTCTTGTGTTATTTCACTTTATGTGGACTTGTTATTGAGTTACAGAGCACACATGAAGGTTCACCTCTGGAGTTTGTCAAGTGCCACATCATCTTTGTGATTATTTTCAGTGTTTGAAGAATCCTTTTTTTAAAGTGAGAACATTTTGGACAACAACTCCTCGTCGTTGACGATCACACAGCTATACACACGACATGTTTGTGTGAAACCAAACCTGAACTTTGATGTCTAATTCCACGGATCACTCTGGATAAATACATTTGTTTCCATCTTCTTTCTCACTCAGCCCTGCATGCCACAGGCCTCTCTCTACAAACCGCTTGCACATAATGCCTGTAATGCGATATTACAACAATTAACGATTAGACACCGTGCAGCACATCAAATTTATGTCTCTGTCTGTGCCTCTTGCAGATGTGATGGTGCTGGGTGTCACCAGGAAATTTTATCACTGCTTGGTTAATGGAATCAGGGAAGGAGGTGGGAGGGGTCTGAGGGATTGTGTTGTCAGGGCTCCTGACAGACGAGCCGAGCGTGTCTTTAGTAAACCTTTCTCATCCTTATCTTGACCCCCCGATATACCCGCTCGCTCTACTTTCTTTCAAATTATTGAGTTCTATAATGAAGCAATGAGAGTTCACAAAAACATATCGCCAAAGTAATTACATACAGTCGATGCATAATTTGAATAATAATTAAATCTTACGTTTGTGCATGTGTGTGTTTGTAGAAAGGAATAAGTCAAATAAAACTGAAAATCACATTGAATTACAAGGTTAAAGTAGCTGATCCCATAGATTATAAGTGGTTAGGATGATTTTTCTCTCTGGTTTGGGCAGTTTTCTCACAAAGGAACTGCAGAATTTTTAATGCTTGATTCAATATTAAGGTACTTTTCAGAGCTAATTTATACAGTTGCGTCTCTTCATTTGGCATTTCAACCCTGGGTCCAAAAATTTAAATAACATAGGCAAACACAGTTAGTGTGATACATTCTTAGGTTTAATTAACCCTGCAGTTCAACACCATTAGTCCCAGTATCTTATTAAAACGTGCACTTAGTTGGGGGGGAAATTACTAAATTATAAGAATTTTTTAAAATATGGGGATGTTTAAACATTATTACCTTGCATTACTATTACCCTAATGTTATTATTAATATTTTACATAACATTGTAACTGAAATGTATACAAATTAGGAAAAAATTAACTTTTTCATATTTCATTTTTCTTGAAGGAACAGTTAAAGGGATTAAAAATCTTAAAAAGAGAGTTGGAAAATAAATAATTTTTAAAAACTGAGTCATAACTGTAGGAAGTGCAAAAAAAGCAGCATGTTTGAACCAATAAGTAAACATCAAAGCACTGGAACATTGTTGTTTTTTAACATCATCCAACCATCCTCGCCTGTGCTAATGATGAATGCCTGCAGGGATTGTGTATTATATCAGCTGAATTTTTTTTTTTTATTAATAATATGAAAATCTAACTATCTGGTTTAATTTGTGATTTTATTCTAAATCTATTCTCTTTTTTCCATTTCTGTTTTACAATAACAGGACGGGAGTGAGGTGCACAGACTTTTACTTCATGCAGCAAATAGATGGCAGTGCAGTGTGCGTGTGTGTGCGTGCGTGCGTGTGTGTGTGTGTGTGTGTGTGTGTGTGTGTGCGCGCGTGTGCGCGTGCGTGCGTGCGTGCGCGTGTGTGTGTGTGTGTGTGTGTGTGCACACAACATTTATGCACAATATTTATTTATGTTTTCCAAGAAATACAGACATGTCATGAATGACAACATGACTCGTTATTCTGACAGAAGGACGATGCTGTTTTGGTTGTTTCTTAAAAAATTATTAAAAAAAAAATACAGACTTGGAAATCAATAAGAAAAATGTTTAGTGAAAAAAATTAGAATAAGTTTCTGTCTCACAATCACTGGTTGGTCTTCTTTTTGCAATAACTCGGAGCAAAACAGTGGCCAGAAAATGAGCATAAAATCATTTTTCTGTTAAATGTTCTGTTCTCTTTTTCCAGACTGCTGGTTGAAACCGAATCAGATTTTAGAAAAACTAAGTGACCAGAAACAACTCAAAACTACAAAATGTTGCTTCTCATGGACACGTAAATCATTGTTTATTAAACTACATTTTTATCAAACTTTCTCTGTTATTTTTTCCTCATAAATTCTCTTTTTTCCTTCCACAAGTGGAAAAGCTCTGTCTCTGAGGATTCAGTTAGAGTCCCTTGCAGCTCTGTCATATTCTTCTTTTTTACTTTCTTTCATCTCTTTTCACAACCTCTCCTCTCTATCGTTCTTCTTCTTTATGTCTCCTCGTTTTGGACCATGTCTGTGTCAGAAAGAGTGAAGAAAAGGACTTCCAAATATCTCAGACTCTAATCTGAGTGAAACCAATGGGCGTTTTGCCAAAGCACTTTATTATGTCTTGGCAATAATGGAGGGTCATAAATGGATCCTGCTCTCAAAGGCTAGGAAATTCCTGGGGTGATTACTGATGTCTTATTATTCACAACCTACAGTCATTCCCGAGCATGTGTGAGCAGCTGATAATATAAAATGTGTCAATGTCAACACCTGTATGTTGTGATCGGCTATAAAGAAACAAAAGGGCAACAGAGAGGTGGTTTCTTCACGTGGCTGGTATAAGCATTTTGTCTGCAGACAGAATTTTAACAAGATTACTTCACATAGACGCTTTTGAGAAGCTTCATTTTGGGAAACCAAAACGTTAATGTGGTGAAGACGCTGTGATTAAAAAGAGATGTTCTCAGATTATTATTGGTTGTAGTCTCACACACACTCACAGACATGGGTGGAAGAATAGAGTGAAAAACTGAAATATTGTAATCAGAAAAGACCTTGAGGCAGACCCAGAACTCGCTGGAGGGACTACAGATCCCCTCTGGCCTGGGAACGCCTCGGGATCTCCCAGGAGGAGCTGCAGAGACACTGGGAAGAGGGATGTCTGGCTCCTGGACTTCATCCATGACCTGGATGGATGTAAACAGAAGAGAGAAGAATGTGTGTAGATGTCTGTGAACTCGTCCACCTAAAACACACAAGGTTATTATTGGTCTTCTGGATCGTTTCAGCAAATATTGGCGTGAAAGGGACAGAGTTTTTGTCCCAGGTGAATTTGTGAGCTGTGAATTTAGAACTATTTAAAACATTTATGATTATGAGGAAAAACATAAAATCTGTTCCATGTTTTAAAGCCCACTTAAGCATTTATTTGCATGGGAGTTAATGCACTTCACATAGATGAACCAACACTTTGGGATTCGTTTTGTCTGTTTGTGGTTTGTTTTTTCTTCTGGGTTTTTATTTTCTAAACAGATGAATTATAGTTCTGGTTTTCTCTTTTAACCAAATGTGTCCGTATATCTTTAAAGCAACAGTTTTACACGTTAAACTAGAACCTTAAAATTGATCTAATTGATCTTTGAGTTAGAAACTTGACCATTTTCATATTTGCCACCACTCCACACCCCTCTACTGGCCACATACAGCACTAAACAGTTTTGAGGAGCGGGTAGGTCTCCTAGATGATGTCACTACCTGCTTTACGGCCATAGTTACCAGGTGTAGCAACGGTCGGGGAGGAGTGATGGTTTCAGTGAGGGTTTAACCAGTCTGACTACTAATGTTGAAATTATACTTTTAACCAGTAGGGGGCGACGCAGAAAAGTTAATTAGTGTTGCTTTAAAATGAGACTGAGGTCATTTAAAGTTTCCAATTCAACCAATTGTGAAACATTTCATTGTAGTTGTGTGTCCATGTGTCTGTGTGAGTCATGCATCCATCTACTCTTCTAGAATCTTGCATGTCAAAGAACATTCAGTCATAGGAGATATTACTGTTAGCAGGGATGGGGTGGGATGTGGGGGTGGACAGGTGGGGGGTGTTTTGTGGTTCAGAGAAGCAGAACCAGGCACAGCAGACACTTTGAAACTGAATGTGCCTGAAATAAAGAAATAAAAGCATGCCTTTTCTAATTTTTAGATCTTAATAGCAGGGTTTCACTGAATAAACAGAATCCTGCAGGTAATTTGAAGTTATGGCTGCAAGAACAACCAGTTCTTCTCAGGCTTTTTACTTCACAATAACAGCAAGAATCACAGCAGGTGCTGCAAAACTTCAGCTTTAATATATTGTATTCTACCTGAATTTTATTTTGAGTTTACAGAGGAAAGTTTGACTTTTTAAGTTTCTAGCCATAATTGCCAGTCTCATTTTAGGACTAACCCTATATTTGAGACTTTGAATTTATCTTTATGACACACATCCACACAGTGCTTTTCAATAGTTTGACTTTTAGCTTTTTCTGCTGTTCACATTCCTGCAAAAGGCTAATGCTCTCTCTTCCATTGGCAAACACGACTGTTCTGATCACGTCAACTCCAAGTGTATCTCTCTTTTTATAAGTGTTACAGTATAGTCTTGAGAAAGAGTACTCAGCACTTTAAAGGTTCAAAAAGGATCTTTGATTTAAGGTCAAAAGATTTAATCCTGCACGAGGCGGTGAGAGGAAGTGGCTAACACAATGTGCTCTTTCAGCAGCTGTTCTCAAGGAGGAGCAGCTTTAGCTGTTCTGCTCAGGTGGAGGATAGTGACTCAGCTGGAAAAAATAGAATTCAGCTGTTAACGGATGCAGGATTCATACTGTTTATGCTGATAAATATTAACATCACTCTTTTTATATATAAATACTGAAGTGAGAAAATCCCTAATTTACATTTAAAGCAACTTAATAAGACAATTATTATGGTTGAAATAACACACGAAGCAATACTATAAAGATTTGAAAATACATTACGAAAATAATTTTTTAAGGTGAAAATACTATTTTATGGTTTCTCAGAAGCTTTTACCCATTATTTGGAAATGAAAGCTACTTTCAAATAAAAATCAGCTTTTTTATAGTCTTCTATTTTTAGATCAGGGTTCAAACCCAGTCCCAAGTATGTGTCAAAGTATCATTGAGAAAGATACTGAACCCCGAACTGCCTCCCGGGTGCCGTGATGGCTGCCTTCTGCTCCAAAGGGATGGGTCAGATGCAAAGAACAAATTCCACTTTGTTGTACTGAGGTATATACTTATGTGGCCACAGATCACCCTACCTTCACCCACTGATTCCCTCAGACATCTTTGTCACTTTTTTTCTCCTTTTGATGGTTTATGGCACATTGGTGGTATTCAGCAGTAGTGTGAATGTAAACCAGAGTACACTAACTATTCAAAACATATTTTAAAAAAGTAATGATAAGCATTGGTCATTTGTTTTCTAGAAAACTGAAATGAATGCTCGGTTCCTTCATTAAAGACAGTTTTGAAGCTTAACTTATTGTGAGCAGGCTTCAGCTTGGCTGTGTTTCTTTGTTTCTGTTGCTGCAGGATTTTCATTCATTGTTAAATTAACTCTCATTTAATCCTTCTGCCTCCAAGTCTGCATCCTGGATTCATCTTACATCAAGACAACATATTTAATTCACTTGTTACTTTTTTGTCACACTGAGTGAAGTAGAAACATAAAGAGACTGAAGTTTTCAAAGTTCTAATCAGAAGTATAAACAATTTTAAAAAGGGAGCATTTCATACAAAATCATTTAGTTGGACTTTCTGGAGGTTCACGAAACAGGAGGGTCAAAGACATCTGGATTCCTTCTTTTCCAGAGAAAACCAGACATGATCTGTGATGGTTAAGAGCTAAAAGTATGGAAGAGAACTGAGAAGGTCAAATAATGCTTTATAAACCAAGGCAAGCAATGACTTCAGTAATCAAACCAATCAATCAGGATTATTTTTACAGCACATTTAAACAACTTCCCTTGACTGAAGCGCTGACTTTAAAATGTGAAAATGCAAAGTACGAGCAACACACGTAATCTCAAAAGCAATAAAGTTTCAGATAAATAATATAAAGATGAGAACAAAATCAATACTTACTCCAAAACAATGTTAATGTGTCAAGTTTAACCAGAATTATGATCCAGTGAGGATAAATGAGATTTATCAACATTTGGAGCAGCTCTCGGTTGTTCCGCGGATTAGGAAGATTATTTTTTTTATTTTATTTTTTTAAATTAGGAAGAGAAAATGTTCTGCCCTCTTTAGTTCTGAGTCTGGTTCAGGGAGAGACCAACAGAAACTCTGCAGATTTAAACTGGAAGTGTTGGTGGAGAAATCCTGGGATGGTGCCATCCTGACTTTTAAAGAGAAGCAAAAGTTTAAACTGTATCCTGAACTGAACAGGAAGCCAGTGTATACCAGAATGGGTGTAATGTGGTCACACTTTTTCTTTCCTCTCAGGAGGTGAGCTGCTGCATTTCGAATGGCTTGAAGACATTTGAGAGATTTAGACCTGCATATAACGAATTACAGTAGCCTATAGAGCAAATGTCATGAAGCCATGGATTTCTATTTTAAACTGGTCAGATGGAAGGAAGGTTTTAACTTTTCTGAAAAGATGAAGCTGAAGGAAGTCTGTCTTGAAGACTGAATTGATCTGCTTATCGAATTAAAAGACTGAGTCAAAAATTACACTGAGGTTCCTGGCAGAAGGATGGCAATACGACACTAATGGACCAACAGCGCTGTCACTGATCACTGAAGAGATCAAATTGGCCAAACACAATCTTTTCTGATTTGTTCTTGTTTAGATGGAGGAAGTTTATGTTTGCACATCTCTGATCCAGTGCAGCAGTGTCTAAGTAGATGTCTGACTGTTATCATCAGCAAAACCATGAAAAATAATGTTGTGTTTCCAGTTTGAAAGTGATAACCTTAAGAGGATTGTAAGTTGAATGTTATGCTTTGAAAATAAGAAAAATTAATGCAGAGAAATACTTAAGAAAAATTATAAATTGGTTTTTCTCAGTTGCTAAAACACTAAACTCTGTTGTCTGAACCAAATTCTCAGTAGCCTGAACCCACTGATTGAAACTATCACTATTTTGACAAAAACCATAAGCTCTTGTCAGCTGTTTAGACACAACTTCACAACATATTTTCATTGTGTGCACGTGTGCTGCATAATGGTGAGCACAGGTGACAAAAGTCAAACACAATTAAAGCACTGGTGTCACCACTTGAACACTACAAGTCAAAATGGATCCCACTTGTGTCTGATGATGATGATGATGATGATGATGATGATGATGATGATGATGATGATGATGATGATGATGATGATGTAAGGGAACATCCACAGTAACCAGTTCAGAGAGCACTGGTTTGTGAGGCCCTACAATGGACAGAACTCTGAGGAAGAGTTCGTGTGAGAGGAGGTTGAGGTGGTCAGGAAGACAAAGAACAGTAATATCTGATGACATCAGAGCTGCTGTGATGGACCATGTTCTTGTCCATGTGAGCATGAGGGAGTCTGGACAAAGGCTACAACTGAACATCAGTAGATTCACTGAGTCCACCAGTCTGAGGATTTAGAGCAGAGAACAACTAATGACCTTCTTTTGACATTATAGTACAGTATGTCAATGTTGACAGCAATTACTGTATGACATCATACTGTAGCGCTGGTAAGTCCCGCCCATCCGTAAAACCCCACTGGACCTCTGGATTGAAAAACCATTATGCTAGTGAATGAGAGAAAATCATTTTCTCTCATTCACTACTGATGAGTTTTGTTCCCCGTAGCCTGACCAGACAAAATGTGTCCTGTGATGTGGACAAAGTCCTGTGTCCTGACCCAGTATGGAGACATGATGCTGTGGCTGAGTAATGCACTAAGGTAGTATTTATATATTTTTGTACCTTATTTTTACGTACATGGACTTACTGTACACAAGTAGCAAACACATCAAATTTCTGTTTGGTTTTACTGGTGCTTCGTGTAAACGCACCAGATTTCTGTTGAGTCTTTTTGTTCCAGAGCTAAATGCTCAGTTATTTTTGTTTTACAACATGCATTTCACCTACAGTGAACAACAAACATGTATTTCTCAGATTCATGTCCCGAGCGTTGTGTTTTCTATTTTTCTACGTAGTGTTTAGTGACTGCTCTTAGTGTGTATAATTTTGATTGACTCAGGGCACGATTTGACAACAGGGTTCAGTTTTGGGCACAGCTTGAACTGTTTTGAGGTGAAAGTTTGGTTTTGCAAGAAGAGTCTGAGATTTTGTGAATTCGCTTGAAAATTGGGTTTTTCAAGAAATGTGTCTTAGCAATTGAGAAAAACTGTAAAACATCCACTCCCAGAAAATACATGGTAATGGTGGTTAGTGCATGAAACCATAGCATTGTCTATCCCACAGTGATAACATCACAGTATTATAAAATCATGCAAAACTGACAAGGTGAAAAATGTGGGGTTTCCTGCAAAGTCAAATGAGTTAAGTGAATTATGATGCAATTAATTAAATTAACTTTGTCCACCATCCTACCTTAGATTTATGACCTGTGAGAAAATATTTGTGGATTTGCATAAAATCAAATTACACATTAGTTTCTATCTTGATGCTGCATGCTCAAAGTCCGTCACTAATATGTGCATCTAAAGCACTGGCCACATTCTGGACATCAACATTTGCCGTGTTATGTTAAACATTACTACCACAAAGCAACTCAGTAAATCAGCCATAAGTAATAAATCAATCCCTCAAAACGGACGATCTTCACGCTTAGCTGACGCAAGTGACTTGAAACTGTTTGTCAGGTTGTGCGACGCTCTCTCTGGAGACACCCCTTCAAAAATATTTAGTGGTGCTGCACATTTCTTTCAATCACATTTCAAATAAATCAGGTTGAAAAACTTGTGCTTTCAGAGACGTGTACATAAATAAAACCCAGAGAAGCTTGCTTTAGATTTACAATGATTTATGACAGATATCAGTTCCTCCTGGTTGTCATCCATTTCAGGTTCTCACTTCATTACAAATCCACAAATTCCTTGGTAATTCTTCATTAAAGTCCTCTATCCCACCACTCTTTACCTTACTCTGTTGAAGTCTGCCAGCAGCTGAGAAGAAGTGTGCAGTCAGCTTGTTCCTTAAAGGTCAAAAGGGAAGAAAAAAAAGTCAATCAGACAGTAATGGCTATATTGGGATTGAATCTTTCACCATAGCAGCTAATTTCCTCTTAAACCTGACCAAATGTCAGGAGCAGGACAGTTTGAAGCCCCTGCAGAATACTGTCAGGTTTTGGTGGTTGGAATGGTAATGGATGATACTGGAGTCATTAGCTATGGTATGAAAGGGGATTATGCCTCATATGTCTCTTGATATAGAGTTACACTCAAAGAATATTAAACTGGAAGGGCAGTCAAAGAGCACAAAACTCTGAAGATTCCCTTGCACTATTTTGCTGTTTAAATTTTCTAACACTCCAATAAGTGCAAAGAAATTCAGGCCAGTGCGTTTCTCCAAACGCTGATAGAAAAACAAGCAACACAAAACATTTTCTTTTAGTGGCAAAGAGTCACTAGGACCAATAAGTGATGGTTTAGATCTTTTGAAGTGGGTTTCTGTGGAAAGATCATGAGCAATTAACATCTTACCTTTATTATAGCTAGCTTTTTGAACAACTTCAGTTTGGAGACATATAGATTATTTCTGACTGACAGATGGGCCAAGGCCACGCTCATTGGAACTTCTGCAGCCCACTGATTGGTCCGGTCAGTCTTGTACCGGGCCAATCACAGCGCTCTAATGGTTTGGTGGGCGGGATTAGCCGATGACGGCAGAGCTCCGGGTTCGACTCTGGATTTAAACATGGCGGCAGCTCCGGCTCTGCGTTCGTTTGAAACGGTTTTGTCATCAGCTTTGGACAATTTAGATTTGGGCTTTTCTCTAAGACGTGAACAGATAGAGGCACTTAAGTCTTTTATTTTGAATAAGGATTTATTGGCCACTTTGCGGACGGCACGGCACACAAAAGTTTATTTACCAGCTGGTTCCGGTTGTTGCTAAATGGCTCTGATTGGTCCTAGCGCTATCCAATAGCATGTAAAGACAGTTTGATTGACAACCGTTGATCCCGCCCCTATGAATGAGTTGTTTCAGTGAACCATGACTAGACTATATATGTGGATTTACCAGGCTAGGGCCAAAGTGGATTTCTGCCATTTTACATCTCTAATCTTAAAAATGCCATCACATTCTTCTAACTTTCATTACTCAGTCAGTCATTCCAGCAGAAATATAATAAAATTCTGATTGGAACACGTAGTAACACATGCTATATACAGTGAAAAATGTGTTGCAAAATAGGCAGTGTTGAAGAATACCCAACATGCTTGAAGTGATGGTTAAGATCTTTGAACATGGAGATGATCAACATTTGATGTCACACCTTTTCTAGATGGCTCTTTGAACAACCTCAGTTTGGCAAAATACAGATTAGTTGTGACTGGATTGGTGGTAGATGGTTCTGACCGTCTACTGCAGATAACTTCTTATAAAAACTTCACAAAAACACATACAAATATGATTTTTACGTTTGTGGGTTTGCAACAGGCCTAGTAACTTGAATCTATAAATCTTGGACACATGGAAACTTAAACATGGCAACTCAGCATCTTTTTGTTTTTTTGCTGTTACCTAAATTACATGATGTAAGGACCATCAAATGCCCAACATTAGAATATCAGCCCAACAATCAGAGTTTGGCTTTTATTAAAATCAATGGGATTACATTCCTTAATCCTTTAAATGAACATTACCTTTATTTCCTTGTTCACCATCTCCAGATGTTTACTGTGACCAAACCGTTTTACACTGACAAAACAACACAGCTATTAGAATAAATGTAGCATAGAAGCATTGCACTCTTTATTTCAAAATATGTACGTTGCATTTTCGTAATCCAAGATTCGTTTTTCCACATTTGTGTAATTTAGGATCTTATTAGGTGGCAGAGAAACTGTGCTTAAGTGGATGTAATGGATGCGATGTAATTACAGACATGCTTTCACGCTGCTGAGTGCTCATCAAATTTAATAAGAACAACAAGTGAACTTATACCACCGTTGTTTAAGATGAGCTCTGACTGGAAAACATCCTGTGCTGCATTAAAGAGAAAGTGATCCTCGCCCCACTTTATTACCTATCATTGCTTTTACTGTATATACGAGATCATTATTTAATTCTATTCTCCGATTCAAACTCAAGAAGCAAACACGTATCCGTTTTCCCCTCCTGTGCAGTAAAAAAAAAAAAAAAAGCAGAGAGTGAGAGAAAGTAATTGCAGCTTTAAAAAATGAAGGGCAGCAGGAGAAGCCTGAGACAAAGCGTTTAACAAGGCTGTGTTCAATATACAGATGGTGTAAATAGCTGATTGTAGCCAATCAAGGCAGAGAGAATGGCAGGCTTGCTTGTTTGTTGAGCTGTAAGAAGATTACTAACCACCGGCCACAACATCTTATCCTCCAAATCCGCCTCTAACACCAGGCAGCCTCCTGCAAACACGGATCTGATGCTCCTTGTTGCCACCCAATTCTGGCACAGTTCTTCAACTGGGATGTCAGAATATAATCGAGACAACATTAAACACAAAGAGGAGTGTAGACAGTAACAAAGGCAACAAAGCGGGGGCTTCACAAAGCCCGAGGAGGGCTTAAAAGATTACAAATAAAGATGTGCCAGTAAAGAGAAAGCTGCACAACATGTACTTTCCATCAAAGATAAATGTTAACCCCACATTAAAAAGATCTTGTAGCTTTAGAATTTTAACTTAACATCTTAGGAAACATTATGTTTGCATGTAAAAGGATTTGCTACATCTTCTTTAGATGTTACAAATTCCCAGACCACATTTTTTGATTGACATACTATCTGCTTATCTGCAATCCCATCAGGTGTTTCAAATCTAAGGTTTTACATATCAAAACATCCATCCATCCATCCATTTTCTGTAGCCGCTTATTCCTCCACGGAGGGTCGCGGGGCAGCTGGTGCCTATCTCCAGCGGTCAAGGGGCGAGAGGCGGGGGACACCCTGGACGGGTCGCCAGTCCATCGCAGGGCCACACAGAGACGAACGAGACAAACAACCACACACCCACTCGCACCTAAGGACAATTTACCAGCCCAATTAGCCTGACAGTCATGTCTTTGGACTGTGGGAGGAAACCGGAGTACCCGGAGGAAACCCACGCATGCACGGGGAGAACATGCAAACTCCACGCAGAGAGGCCGCAGAGCCGGGACGTGAACCCACGACCTCCTTGCTGCGAGGCCATATCAAAACATTTCAAAATAAATCAATTGGTTCTCAAGTAACGCCATAAAGTGTCCAGCAGCAATCTTCACAATTAGACGCCAACTTCTATCTGCTGGATGAAAGGGAAACTCTTCAGAAAGTATTTTGATCATCTCCAAAATATTTTTTTTCTCAATAATTAAAAATGCATCTCACAGAAGAGGCTCATTGCAGCAATAAGAGTTCTGTTTAGCTGAAAGTGTCCTTTAGTAAACATGGATTTTAACACAGAAGCGTGCACATTACCAGACCAGGTAAGGGTAGCTTTTTAGCAGCTCTCTGTGAGCAATAAACAGACGTTTACATCACTATAGAAACTACATACATACAGCATACATGTGCATTCACTCCAAAGATTTATTGGTCCTAAACTGGTATATGTAATGTGATCATTTGAACCTAAACAAAATAAAAAATATGAAAAATGTCATAAACAATCCATTTTTCCATCAGTCATGTTAGAAATTAGAGCAGAGATGTTCATGTTTTGTCTAACCCAGTTTATTTTAAATCAGTCAAAGAAAATGAGTTGGAAAGCAAAAAAATTGAAGCAAAAGAAACAAAAAATAGAATCCTACATTCATTTTCCCATTTTTAGAACCGCATTACAACCAGGAATAACTCAATGCCTAAGTGTAAATCTGAAACGTGAAAGGTTTTTATTTAGATACACAAGAATCATCCATTGCTGCTTCTTTCCAGTTCACCAAGAAAATCTTTCAAAACGTAACTATTTGCGGAGTTTATTATAAACACTCTGCTTGTCATAGCTGCATTCCCTCATTTACAGCAGAACAAAGGAAGAAAGAAAGGAGGCGGAGAGGGTTAAATTAGAGAAAATATGAACTGATTCAGGGAAAGATAAAGTGAAATCAAGAAGGGTGCATATAATAATCATGCTGGTTGAAAATCAAAACGTGTATTAAAAAATATTGGTAAAAGGAGAGACGTTTTGCTTTAACACTGGCAACTAAAATGACCGGCAGTGAAGCTGTGAAACATTAAACATGTGACCTGAAGAGCCTCCGACTTACCTACGGCTCCAGGTCACACTAAAATCAGACATTTCACATGGTTGTGCTCAGTTTGAACAACAGCTGAGCACACACAATAACACAAATCAGGCTGCGTGTTCGGAAAAGTCTAACAACATTACAAACATTCCACGTCCAGTTTTTCCTTTTCTCAATACGGCACACCGTCCAACGTTCTGTAAATCCTGCACACACACAAGCCACTCGTTTGTTTTTAAAGAACTCAGATGTGAAGAGGCAATGCCAAAATTTTACATGAATAAAGGAGTAGATTGAAATAAAAGGGGAAAGAAAAAAGCAAATTTAATCTTCAGTCACTTCCTGACATCGACAACAGGTCATTGTGTAATCAAAGACTGAGCAGTTCACTGTCTGCACCACAAATGTGTGTTTGAGTTCGACCCAGGCTGCAAGTCCTGAATATAGACCATCAGTATCCTGACACTTTTCCAGTCCACAGTGGCAGAAAAACCTTCAATCAAAACTAAAGAAAAGGTCATGAAGCAGAAGAGGAAGGGTGCTGTGATGTCGAGCTTCAGTGTCCTGAGGTGGATGGGTGATAAATGGGGGATTTCCTTCCTAAGGGTTTAGGATTATAAGTGTTGGATGGTCGGGGGGGGGGGGGGTTAGACATGACTTAAAACTGAGGCTGGCGAGCTAGCTGGACTCACAAAGTCCATTCTTGGCGCAGGGTTCAAAGCAGCTCTGGTCTGGATTTTGAGGTAAAGAGAATAGTCTTATAAACAGCGCCAAAGCCAAAGTGTGCAAGAAGGATGACCGATTTTTCTCCTTTTTCTCCTCCTGATCATTCTTTAAGTTTCTTTTTTTTTCTGAGGTAAAGAGTCTGGTTTCCAAAACAAACAACTGTATAAAGCATCGTATTTTCTCTTGACATAGCTTTATTCACTTTCACACCATTCACACTTGTGTAGTTGAGAGCTCCCAAGAAAGTGAAGAAATCATATTTTCCTTGCTTTAGATTGTTCTGTTTTTATTGGATTTATTTGTGGGTTTCTTTTCCAAAAGGCATCTTAGCAGAAGGGATATGATCAAGCCAACAGGAGCAGGTAATGTTCAAAATTCTAAAAAAAACAAGCTGAATTTAAAACAGAACGAAGGAAGTTTGCGTTTCCTGGAAAAAAAAAGGAAAAATCCAAAAGAGGAGGAAAATCATATCCCTGTTTCCACTGAGACACCATCTGACTGCAGAGGTTTCCCTGGAGGGAATGGCTGTTTAAGAGCACTCCTCCCCGATGCGCTGGCAGGATCGGCCCACCTTACGGTCGAGCTTGACCATCTTGAGGACGGCCTCCTGACGTCCGTGTCCCAGGTGGTCGTAGGGACACTCGTGTTGCTCAGGAAGACGATGGAGCATACAGAAGACATAACCTGGAGTAGGAGAAAAAAATGAATATTTAATCAAGAATATGTGGCAGATATAATCAGAGACAGATGCTAATAGTTTTTTTTACAAGATCAAAAATAGATACTCATGCGTTTGTGAAGAAAGGCCTTTCACTTGTTCGGATTTTATTCAGCAGAAAACTATCATCTCTCATTGACTCTGTCTCCACTGTAGCACTTCCAACAATAAGTCCTCCCATTATAGTAAGCTTGAAAAGCTCTGAGGTGGCTGTTAGCTCTCTTCATTGTAAATGTATTCATTAATGCTCAGAGTAATACTGCTGCTATTCAATAAGCAGTGACTAAAGGTCTAGTTTGACATCTGGCGGCCGTGCAATTAAAACCAACGTAAAACCGCACAGAAGAAAGGAACGTAAGGCTAAAAAACACAGTAATATTCACTAAATTTAACACTATGACCTTATGTGAGGGAATTGAAATAAACAACAGATTACTGCAAGATCTTCTTGAATGATATGAAAAATTACTGAAGTTATTAGGCATCAGATTTAGTTCATTTTAAGCTATCATAACCACTTAATTAAAAAGAGCAGGAAAAAAGTAAAAACACTCAAGACAATTTAAAAACAAAATATCATATAATCATTATTTAAATCCATTTTTGCTGCCCCAACTCTCTGTACAAGTTTAAATAAAGAATTCTCCTCACAGACACCTCCTAATAAACCCTGTGTTTGCCTGTATTTTGTGGTGGTTGCTGCATGTGTGCTTTATCCTGCTGACCTTTTGGTTACCACCTCACTGCAGCTACTGCCTGCACAGTGTTTGTAAATAGCAATAGGTCTTTGTTGACTTCCATAAATATGCATGATGTTTTCCAGTTTTTGGCATGCTTTAAAAAGTGAAACACAAAGGCTTTGTATGCAGACTAAAACTATGGTGAAAGGTGAGCTGTTGCCAATTTGAAGACAATTTCATCAGCATCATATTCTTTTAGTTCTGTATTTTGCTGTGGACGCCTTCCTCGACACCTGTGTCATGCATAAAACATAGGCGCCACACCATAACTATGAATAGTACATGGTTACAAATCAGCTGGAGTCACAGCTGAGACATGCCAACACACAGCTCTGTGAAGACAGAGGCTGAAATGAAAATCATGACATTCTACACATGCAACAAATACACCTACTGTGTGAAACCAGCCTGAGCAAAACACTGACAGTCGCCAGCAGAGAACTCATTTAAAGTTCTGCAGCACAACATGCATTATTAGCAAGGGGAAGTAAGCTGCAGCCATAGATTCTTTTACATTTAAAATTGAGGTCAGTCAGTTAGAGACTACCTTAATTCTGCTCATGTAGTCAAATCTGGTCATATTAATTTAATTATACAGCTAAACAGGTAAAGTGATAGTTAAAAGGAAATGGATAACTAGAGCCAAAGATTAGTTTTTGAACCACATTATCAATTCCACACACCACTGTTGAATTTTCAGTCACAGTTTTTTGAGGTTTGTGGGTTTTTGTTTATACACTGGTCTTCTAAGTCACACCACAGCATTTTAATCAGGATGCGGTCTGGACTTTGATGAATCTGTTGCAATACCTCAACTATTTTCTTTTTCAGTCATTTTGTTGTTGATTTGTTGGTTGGCTGGAGATCAATGTCCTACTGGATAAAACAATTTCACTCAAGCTTCTGCTGTCACACCGATGGATCAGCGTTTGACTCCATAATACTGCGATTTACAGACAGGTTCATGGCCGACTAAATAACCACAGGATGCTGGGGCCCTTGGCTGCAAAACAAGCTCCAAATAAGCAATGGTTGCTCAGTCTTTTTCTATCTGTACTGTCATGAACTTTAACATTTAACATGCTAACTGAAGCCCATAGAGGCTGAGATGTAGCTCTTGGTATTTTGCAATTTCTCAAAGCATTGCATGTTCTGACCTCAAGGCGAACTTGATGGGATGTTCACTCCTGGGAAGACTGACAACTTTCTTGAAGGCTTTCCACTTGTACATGTTTTTTTTTTCCTCACTGTAGAATGATGGAATCTAATACTTTTGCAAACAGCCCTATATTTATTCCCAGCGTATTAGGAAGCTACAGCTACTTGCAGTTGATGTTGTTTTTGGTGCTATAAAATAAAAAAATTAAACATCCAAATGCTCCAAATCAGCAAATTATCATTACTTCTACTTAAATAGAGGTGTTTATACTTTTTCATGAGGAAAAGAAAAAAACATCCATGATCATGCTAACTCCTTATGCTAAAATCTCACTAGGCTGAAGCTGTTAGCAACAAATTGCAAACAGGATTAATGAAGGACTTTCTATAAATTTATTTTCTCACTTGAGTGGCAGGGCTTTGATTTACTGTCGCTTTAACTTTAAACACATTCAGAAGTAGTCAGATTTGTCACACTCTTCAGTAACCAGTCTTGAATTTAGTTTCCATGAATTAGAAATTTTAAGAATTGTGGGACAACTTTGAGAAGGGTTGGTGACAAAGTTGTAAATAAAATGCGGTTAAACTGCAAAAAAATTGAGGCAAAATTACAACACTTTGTGACTGAACTGCAACAAGAAAATTTGCATGACATGAGAACCAGTCAGCTTGTCACAAAACATACCAATTCATGGTGATTCCAACTCAAACTCGTGTATTTTCTGAGATTCTGTCTCTCCAACTAGTTGCCGCCCAGTTAGTTACTGGCTTAAGAGCAATTTATGGACACCAACCTAACATGCATGTTTTTGAATAGTGGAAAAAAGCTGGAAAACCTAGAGTATATTACACATGAATGGGGAAATCATGCAGACTTCATGTTGGTATATCTAGTCAACAACTGATTTGCAAACTCAGACCCTGAATAATAAGAATAAACTCCTAAAATAAGAAATCCTCATGCAGAAAATTATTGGACCAGTGCAGGCAAGGTGGTTAGGGTCCTGATATTGTTCAGTCTAGACATCAAAACTAATGACTTAATTAGCAGCTTAATCCCAGCCCCTTTACTTTGTGTCATACTAATAACTAGAAAGATGAATCTTGGAGGCACTGTGTAAGAGCAGATGTCAACCGAGTGTGACGACATTGGATCAGATTCTCTGCAGGAGCTGTCTTTTTTTCTCCCCCATTTACAATTTGAAAAGCATTCATGCTTTCAACTCATTATCAAATCTTCTTGCGTTACACTGTGGAACATTCTGCAGGACCATTAGCAAAATAATCTGCAATTACAGCAATAGGCAGAAATTACTATAATTGCCCCCATTTCCCCTTTTGGTTTGTGAAAGGTATGTTTTCATAGTGCGCATTAGACCATTAAGGATGGATAGCTCACGCATTAAGTGGCGCCTGGTGGGGGGAAAAAAAGGGGGGAGTCAATTTCCAATTTAGACATTATTGTGTTGGTTTAAGCAGATTGGTCTTTAAGTAGTGAAGAGCTTTGACTTTTTAAGTACTTTAATTTGTATGCAAACAAGTTGATTAGCAAGCCAAGTATTGGTTGAAACTGCATTAGTGCTTGTGGTAATTGGCTTATGTTTTATGTGCAATAAAAAACATTTGGGATTTCTGCAATAGTCCCTCAAGGCTAACAAAAGCAGAAAAATAAATGTCCAGAAAGCAAGAGACATTCCTCCATGTTGGATTTATAAAACAGTGATTAAAAGCTATGCCCAGATTAGCCTGTATGCATTTGTAATCTATATATTTATTAGCATATATTTAGAGTCTGGTGTGTGAGTGTCTCTGTTAAAGCACGAGTGTCTTATGTTGTCAGCATTAACTTAAAAAGTACAAAGGTGTTTTCATACCACAGCGACAGGAGCCCAGTTCTTGCTGTACCAGCTCCAGTTTAGTTTGGCAGCGATGGCATCGTTTGCGGCTCCGCTGTTTAGAGCCGTTGCGAGACGAAGGTAACAGTGATGTTGCTAACAAAGATGTTGACGTCGATGAACACTCCTCAGATTCTGAAACCTCACTCGCTCTTGCTCGCTTCTCAGGTGAAACATCACTTTCCGACTCCGAGGCTGGAAACACAAGCACACGCATACCTAAGAAACTGGAAATGAGGAATGGCAACAACTTTGCATAACTGTAGTTTTATGAATTCTCAATCAGGTATAACAAAATCCTGCAAAAGCAGATTTCTGGATATACTGCTGCATTAGAAAAGAAATATATTAGACCCTCTTAACGGCCCAACAACAAGTATTTTGCTTATGGATTCTGGTTCTTTTGAAGTTAAACTAGACTAAATGCAGTTACAGTCCCCTGCCCATCTGACTTACTACTAATGGACAAAATGTAATTTAGAGAAAATTAGAAAAATAATTGCAAAAGAGCTACTACAAATCAGCTTTTTGTTACAGATTAACCCATGTGAAAGTTAATTAACCTCCTAAAGTGGTTAAGAATGTAATTGCAGCTAACAACTCAACACTTTTTATTACGTCTCTATTCACATGATCATCCAACCAGCATTCATTTACTGTGTATCCAGAGCAGCAGCTTTGAACAGAAAATTAAGGAAAAAACCTTCAGACTGAGCCACATTTAAAAAAGCATTGAAAGTCCAGTCCACAATTATGAGACAGCGATGATGATAATAGCACGCTGGGTCAAAATCGTTGCTTTCTTTTGAATGAAAAAAGAAAAGGCTAGACTAATAGGTATCCTGCTTTAGATTGCATGCATATCATGGACAGTAGGAGCCTGTAGCAAGCTTCCGTTGGCTGGCTAGAATTTCAACTCAGCTTTTCTCATCAATCCAGCAGACTTTTTCCCCAGCCCTGCCAAAATGCAGATCAGCACTCAATAAATCTCTGAGAACTAGGCCATGCTTGGCAGTCAGAAACCCCCACCCCCATGTCCCACCAGCCTGCCTCATCGATCCCCCAAGTATGGTAGAACGTGAGTGAGTACATGTACAGTTTCATGTTTAACAATAACAGTGCTTTCTTCTGAATTTTGTTAACTTGGAGCATCTCAGCCAAATAAAATAACTTAAATTGTGCTTACATTGGAAGTTAAGGCACTCTGCCTACTATAAATTATGTTACAAACACTATGAATTGTTTAAAAAATGATTTGCAACACTCTAGTACCGGTTTACTCTGAATTTGTTCTTTCTAGGAAAAAAGTAAATCCTTTTAAATCCGTCTATCTGAATGCTACCATCTCTTCAAACTGAACCTCATATTTGTGAATAACAAGAATGAAATAAAAACTATAATTTTGGGAACTGCTGGTAGAGCAGAGACATACCTGATTCATATGAACGTTTTGTGGGAGTGGAGAGTGAACTCAAGGCTGTGTCTGTGCTGGATATGCCTGGAAAAGCGAAAGTGAGAATTAAAAAAAAAAAAGAAAAAAAAAGATGAGCCATTATTCATCATCTTCCTCCTCAGACTACATGTCTCACAGCAGATTATTTACAGTAAATAATCGAAAACTGAAAAAGCATTCCTGCAAATTGTTAAAAAGACAAACATGTACATATTATATTTTTGTTGAATGAATGAAGCAATACTGCATGGCATACGGGACACTTGTTAGGACCAGAGTATGAAATCATGGAAGCCTGACAACAAAAACCGCAGTAAATTCTGCCCATGGTTGCTCAGATACTCTGGTTCCATTTACCACAAAGTACCAGAATTAAATACCATGACTAGCCTGCGTGGAACTCAATATTATACAGTAATCTTGGGTTTTTCCATTGTTTTTTCTCCATCCTACAACAACTATGACGTAGATCTGAAAGGAAATACTACAGTTTGTATGTGTGCAGACTGCAGCCAGTAAAGAAAAAGCAGGACACGGTTTAGATTAGACACATGCGATATGATCCACTTATTTTTGACACAGTTTTTAAAGTAGGTGAAAATAGAGCATAACTATGGATTCAAATAAAAAAGATGGATGTATTTTACCCACTTAATAAACACTGCACACTGGAACCCAGCCTCACCACACCGGCAACATAAAACATCATCTTAGTTAGAAAAGTGATTTTAAAACCACCTTCTGCTACTCTGTAGCCATACAACATTAATAAACCTTCATAAACCAGTGAGTATTTAGACAAGCTTTAATTTGTTGGTGGAAAAAACAATAAGAAATGAGTCACTAATCAGATACTGGTACGTTTATTTTTCCAGTTTTAGAGCATTTTTTCAAATTAAAAATATGAATATTTGGTGCTTTCATTCACTCTCTGTAACACACCTCTTGTCCTAACAAAGGACAAGGTTAGTAGATTTTTTCCAACATCTCCACACATCAATTTGGTAGCCACATTTTTTGTCCTGTGCTGAAAAGGTCTCCACAAATAAACTTGTCACTATATAGAGATGACGAATGCCAGGGCAGTTGTAGGTGTCCTCTTCAAGCCTTTGCTCCTGTGAGGATATCCTTTACAATCGTAAACTCTGTGTCCCATGAGGACAAATATAGTCAGCAAAGTAACAGTGCAGCTGCTGCTTCAGCTAGCAAGCTTCTATAGGTATTCAACTACAATCAACTGAAAGCTACAATACTCTGGCATGAGCTTTATAACCCACTTCTGGAATGTCAGTTTCACTTACTTTTATAAATAAATCGCTTCAAACCAAACCGACCATATTATACAGTCATTATGTATTACACTTCAGAATGGGGGAAATATAAAAGATAAATCGCTTATTAAGACTGAACTTACTGTTTTGAACAGAGGCAGATGCCACTCCAGTTTCTCCTGACAAAGAGTCCTCTGAAGTGTTAGGCACTGACATCAGAGACTGGGTGATGCTGCTGTTTGTTTCATTACAGAAGATGTCTGTTTGACTGCTGCTGGTGCTTGAAGAAGTCTTTGGAGCACAATCATCATTTGGCTGTTTCTTCTGAATGTCTGGGGAGAAAGTGACACAGTGTAGTGGTTCAGTGCCTCATCTTGTCTGTATATTCCAATCAAGCTATAATATTTTGGATATGAACTGAAAGTTAAAGCAGCTGTCTGGAGAATTTGACCAAGAAAGAGTTTGTTGAATGCAACGTATCACGGCCCGTCCCAAAACATCCCTTCTCTCCCCTCACACCCCCACTAACTTCACCTCTACAATTGTGCACGCGCTTCATTCCGGTCTCTAACGCGTTTTTCGCTAAGTTTAGTTGCCGGACTTTTCTTTGTTTTTCTTTCTTAATTTGATGTAGCCCCCAGTAGCCGGGGAATGGCTAACTTTTTAGCAAATCCATGACTGCTCTCTTCTGGTATGGCGACTGTAAACAAGAAGACATGCAGCATCCTGTGTGTGGCCTACCTTTACAGGTTTGCACGATGCACATGCACGTTGATTGACAGCCAACAATGCAGAAACTCAAATTTTATCAGCTTAAAAATGTTGGCAGTCAGTGTAAATTCATAGGGGTCTATGGGAGGAAGGAGGGACTTAAGAAGAATAACAAATGCTGTGGAGCCCTACCCATACGTATAGCATAGTTTAGAACCAAACTATCATTTGAAACATTTTTACATTAAAAAAATACTGACTGCATCTTTAATTTGTTCAAAATGTGTGCAACACTAACATGAAACACTGAATTAAGAGAAAAGTGTGTTCAAATGTTGTCCTTTCATTCTTTAGTTTTGTTGTAAGAGAATGCAATTATAATCCGAATTCGTTATAACTCGAGATACAAAAAATAATTCCTTATGTTAAAATAATGTATGAACTGAATTTTCTCCCAAGCAATCCCTTTTTTTATGCATTTATTCTGCTAACAGTGACAAGAATCTAATAATTAAGACAAGTATTTTCTGACATATGACAATAACAAGTAAAATGTGATGCTTTGACCTCAAACAGAAATAGTTTAGGACAGGTTAATACAGCTCTATGTTAGACATAAAAATCAAATACACAAATCTGAGCTACTTACCAGCAAAACATTTTGAGCAGAGATTTTTAGTTTTGCTTGACCTGGAGAAAACAGAGGAAACTGTGTTAATGAATTACTTGTTATTTAAGTTTTAAAAGGCAGAATGATGCTAGGTATCAACACAACAAGAATAACAACATGAACCTTTAACTTTAAGTACCCTGGCTGGGAAGAAATAGTTGAAATACTGTGACAGCTAGAAAATAGCGTCCAAATACGTATATAGTTATTGTTTTCTAAGTTTACGTTGGTAAAAGAAAAATATAAAAGAAACACAATGTGTTTTATTTTAGACTTCAAAAATGTTTCAATGTGCATCAATAACTAATCATTATCACATTGAAGGCATTTTGTGTCCATTTGTCTTTCAAAATTTGACAATTACCAAACATCTAAATTTGTGTCATAGTTATTATCGTGACTTTAATCTGAGCTTTTCTTGTTGCCAGGTTGTTACCATCAAATAAAAAAATGAATGACAATATGCTGATGAAGGTTCTCTGTGATCCAGGTCATGGTAATCCTAGTAGCTTCAGAAAAAAAGGCAACTGGATCTTTCTATTTTTGTGAAAATGTTTTGCTTCTCATCCAAGGAGCTTTGTCGATTTATAATGGATGGTTTCACAGCAATTTACACCTTCAGGAATGTGACCAAAACATCTCTCAGATGAACCAGGACAGCAAAGACCCCACTGACCCTCTAGAGACAGGATTGGGGGAGGCTAGTGGGTTTTAGCAAAACACTCATTACAGTGTAGGAACTAGAGACTCGCTTTTCATTTTGAATTGTTAAAGCTCCTTTAATGAAAATCAAAACATCTTCATATAAATAGAGAAGTCCAGTTGCCATTTTCTGAACCTATTTCTGATTAGAATGAATGACACTGATCGTCTTACGACAGCACAACCATGGTCATTTGACAAGTCTCCATATCAAAACAACATGCACTGGCACACCACTACAGCTGGTCAGGCTCACAAACAAGCAGGGACCAAAGATACAGCCTTCAAACCTCTAAGCATCTACAGGATGTTTCTAAATGAGTCCTAAAAGCTCTCAATGTCCACAAGTCCATAAAGACAACACCACAGGACAAATTCCAGAGATCATGTCCAAGACGCACCTACACAAAACCAAAAAGGTGATTTATTGAGTGTATTTTATGACTGAGTGCTGACAGAGATTTGAACACTCCAAGATTTACAGTCCTAACTTAGTCCATTATTGCAGTTCCTGTGAATTATAATACACTAAATCACAAGTCAATGGTCTGTCAACTCAACATGAACTAAAATGTTAACTATTAGTAAATAATGAGTCATCAGAATGACAAAGCAGAGCTTAATAAACTACTCAAATCTAATAAAAATGTTTGTTGGCATTGCACAGCTGATATGACAACAATTTACCCAGTTCAACTACTGCTTTAGCACCTAACATTGAATGAAAACCTCATTAAGTTGCCCCAGTTTAGCAACTACAAGAGCTTTAATGGTGTTGGGTCATTTGTGCTAGATGAACAGTTTATTACAGGTTCCTAAACGTTACTTCTTCCCCTATATATTTATGTCTTTGAAATAAAACAGTTATTGTAATGGAGTTGATCAGTGAAGGCTTTATGATCTCAGAAGCATAGGATAGGCCTGATTTTCCTCTGAGAAGGATTCGCTCATTTCCTCTCCAGCCCACGTCATTACTGTCTGTGCACTGAGTGTGACGGTCACTGCCATCAGTCACATTCTATTTATTTTGGGCGCTTCATTGCACACCTTTGTCCTCGTTTCTAAATGTAGGGTCAGCTACAGTCAACCTGAGGGTGTGTGTTAGTCTGTTAGTGTGTAGATTTGGAAAGGAAAAGAGGAAACAAGCTAATTAAGAAGAAGGACAGAACTCATCATGGGACACATGCTGAGAAGAAACTGGGTAAACAAGTCATACCCTGCTAGTAACCTTATAAATAAATCAAACTGCTAATTTTATTTTTTAAGGATGAAGAAAACTGTGACAACGCCTGTTCTAAGGTTAATAGCCTAAATGAAGCTGATCAGACTGCAAACAACCTGATTTCATCACTGATTAATAGCTGTTAAGACATTTAAAAAACAAAGCACATTTTTTTACTTGTTGATCCAAAATATTTCATAGATAAACAGCAATGCTGAATTAATTTGTGAAGAACATCAGCGGCCAATCTCTTTGCTAATCCAACATTTCTTAATAATTCTAATCCTAGTTATCAAAAATTTACAGTAACAATCTAATATGAAATAATAAAATAGTACAGAGTACTTCAGACATAAAACAAAGAGACTGCTTTATAAACCAAATGTGTTAGTTATGCGTCTCTGCCTCAGACAGTAGAATAGTTGTTTTGATTTAGCTCTGAAGGCTGAACCATTGTTCTGCTGCCTCACTGAAGGCTAGAATGATTAGCATTCCCTGAGGGTTTCTGTGATTTTCTGATCCTGCAACTGCTTCAACAAGAGTAAACCTGCAGCAGGTGTTCCCTATGCAACAGGGATGATGGTGCACCCTCCTGTATTGTGGAGTAGTCACAGCCAGGGTCTGAATCCTTCAATCGGTGGCTCTTTAATGCACTGTCAGCACCCAGAGACAGGGATGTATGGACTATGGTGTCGAGGTCAGCAACAATGTCAACATGAGCCTTAACAATGGCTAATTAACAACTAGACCAAACATAAACAGAAGGCCTCCTAAAAGGTGTCTTTGGTTATTTAGTGTTGCTGTGAATTACACATTGTATGTTGTCTTGTGTTCTAATTTAATAAAAAACAATAATATTTACTGGATTCATTCAAGAAAATTAACATTTTAGCATGAAGACACATTAAGGCTGTTTAACTTTTTATTCCCCAGGATCTGGGAAACCTGGCAAAAACTTTCACCAACAACATGTAACAAAAGGTCAAGTTAATCAAATATTTTCTGACATTATAAAGCAGGGATGGCGTCCCATGTAATAATGTAACAGCAATATCAACAACCACTTGTAGACCACCTGTTGTAGACAAGCTGTCCAGTTATGAGCATTTAAAGTCGTTATTTATCAAACTTGCCTGATTGCACCGAGGTATTTTAGAATAATTTCAGCAAGTTCTTTGGCATCTTACTCTGACAGGCTGACACACAAGTGTCTTTGTCAATTTAAATTGTTACATTGTGGGGGTCATGAAACCTACCAAAATAAGATTTAATTTGGAGTATGGGGGCCTTATAGGTGCAGATCAGGTAGGAAAGGCCACAGCAGGTCAGAGGACTAAGTTCCGATATTTCCTTTGAATAAGGTTTTCATGTTTCATTTGTAATTGTGCAATTCTGCAGAGTCATATTCATTTCTATTGTATTCTTGACACCTCAATGAGAAAAATATTTTTTTAATTCTTGAAATCGAAACATTTTCATAGGGGAAATTATATTAAATAATCTTTGTATGCTTTGCAAAAAAGTTCAACCTGAGGTTAAATCAAACACTGATATACAGTGGTGTGAAAAACTATTGTCCCCCTTCCTGATTTCTTATTCTTTTGCATGTTTGTCACACAAAATGTTTTTGATCATCAAACACATTTAACTATTAGTCAAAGATAACACAAGTAAACACAAAATGCAGTTTTTAAATGATGGTTTTTATTATTTAGGGAGAAAAAAAATCCAAACCTACATGGCCCTGTGTGAAAAAGTGATTGCCCCCCTTGTTAAAAAATAACTTAACTGTGGTTTATCACACCTGAGTTCAATTTCTGTAGCCACCCCCAGGCCTGATTACTGCCACACCTGTTTCAATCAAGAAATCACTTAAATAGGCGCTACCTGACACAGAGAAGTAGACCAAAAGCACCTCAAAAGCTAGACATCACGCCAAGATCCAAAGAAATTCAGGAACAAATGAGAACAAAAGTCATTGAGATCTATCAGTCTGGTAAAGGTTCTAAAGCCATTTCTAAAGCTTTGGGACTCCAGCGAACCACAGTGAGAGCCATTATCCACAAATGGCAAAAACATGGAACAGTGGTGAACCTTCACAGGAGTGGCCGGCCGACCAAAATTACCCCAAGAGCGCAGAGACAACTCATCCGAGAGGCCACAAAAGACCCCAGGACAACATCTAAAGAACTGCAGGCCTCACTTGCCTCAATTAAGGTCAGTGTTCACGATTCCACCATAAGAAAGAGACTGGGCAAAAACAGCCTGCATGGCAGATTTCCAAGGCGCAAACCACTTTTAAGCAAAAAGAACATTAAGGCTCGTCTCAATTTTGCTAAAAAACCATCTCAATGATTGCCAAGACTTTTGGAAAAATACCTTGTGGACCGACGAGACAAAAGTTGAACTTTTTGGAAGGTGCGTGTCCCGTTACATCTGGCGTAAAAGTAACAGCATTTCAGAAAAAGAAAATCATACCAACAGTAAAATATGGTGGTGGTAGTGTGATGGTCTGGGGATGTTTTGCTGCTTCAGGACCTGGAAGGCTTGCTGTGATAGATGGAACCATGAATTCTACTGTCTACCAAAAAATCCTGAAGGAGAATGTCCTGAAGGCCATCTGTTCGTCAACTCAAGCTGAAGCCATCTTGGGTGCTGCAGCAGGACAATGACCCAAAACACAGCAGCAAATCCACCTCTGAATGGCTGAAGAAAAACAAAATGAAGGCTTTGGAGTGGCCTAGTCAAAGTCCTGACCTGAATCCTATTGAGATGTTGTGGCATGACCTTAAAAAGGCGCTTCATGCTAGAAAACCCTCAAATAAAGCTGAATTACAGCAATTCTGCAAAGATGAGTGGGCCAAACTTCCTCCAGAGCGCTGTCAAAGACTCGTTGCAAGTTATCGCAAACGCTTGATTGCAGTTATTGCTGCTAAGGGTGGCCCAACCAGTTATTAGGTTCAGGGGGCAATCACTTTTTCACACAGGGCCATGTAGGTTTGGATTTTTTTATTCCTAAATAATAAAAACCATCATTTAAAAACTGCATTTTGTGTTTACTTGTGTTATCTTTGACTAATAGTTAAATGTGTTTGATGATCAGAAACATTTTGTGTGACAAACATGCAAAAGAATAAGAAATCAGGAAGGGGGCAAATAGTTTTTCACACCACTGTATTTTAACAAATCTTGAAGAAAAAATACAAGTTCAACATTTAGAACTGGCCTTAATGTTTATTGAAGGATCCATCATCACTGTTGGCTGTGTCTACAAAGCCCTGAATTGTGAGTTCAGTCTAAGACCAGTTTTACCTGTAGAGAAATGAACTATGTCTTGTATTTGTTCCTATGGCAGAAAAATTTTCCAATTGGAAAAAAAAACATGTCAAACCATCTACGTCATAACTGAAATGAAATAACTACAGTGAACTCAAAGAAATAATAGCATGAACACAGGACATAATGAATGACATCATTATTGGCTGTGGGATAGGCGTGAATACGCCGATTTCAGCTCATCCCCTTTTGATTACCCTTGCCAAGGTAACGTAAATATGATACTTTTTTTGTTTTGTTTCTTTCCGATTTTTATTTATATTTATTTTTATGGCAACTGGAATATGGAAGTAATCAAAATAAAAACTTAATTCATTAAAAATGAATTTGTTTAAAAAAATGCACACCTAAAAGCATTTGTGAGACGGGAACATGTGAAATGTAGGACTTTACAAAATTTGTGTCAAACTTTTCAAATTCTCACAATGGTATATTAAATTATTGTGAACCTGAAAGAAAAATAAAGTAGAAATTATACATCAGTGATCAAATTTGTGACTCTAGGTACTTTGTTTTGTTAATATATTAAACATAATTTATTTTTCATAATCATGAGTAAGGAAAATCATGAGTTTGACTCCCACACTCTAACTAAAGAGATCACTCATGATCACTTCATGAGGAAAGCTTGTCTAAACTGCTTCTAATTGTGGAAACTAATAGTCAGATATGACAGGTGAAACCACATTTTTTACATCACATCCACTCTTACTTAGACAACCAACTAGGTGAGATGTTGAGATTAAATCAAAGTGAAATTTCAATACAATTTCTTATGTTTCTATACCTAAACAGTTGTAGAAAGTAGGATTTCCTAAATTGCACTGCAGACAAAATGTACTTTATACAACTGTTTTATAAATGGATTAAATCTGACACTATGCAAAAAGGATTTGAAATAAATTAGTTTATAGTGCCTTGGGAAACCTCTTGTTGTGAACTGGCATTTAACTAAACTGAATTTAGCTTTAATTAGTTTCCTAAATGTGTAATTAATTAGACACCACTTCATACCTCTTAATTGCTAGGCTGAAAACTGACATTCATAAATATGGCTTTAAATAAATTTGTTTAAAAAAATAGTACTTTCAACTACATTTAGCATCTACTATCTTAAATGCACAGCTTCATACTACATTATGCAACACATCCACCTGGACATGATGACAAACTTTAAGAAGATGGTCAAAATGTATTTTTAAAAAGTTTTTTATAAATGTTCTGTTTACCTTAATTTAAATGACTATTGTTTAGTTTTTTTGTAACTAAATGTCACAAAATTCACAAAATGTGACTAAATGTCACAAAATCTATCTATATCTAAAGACTTCCTGGATGCATAAAGCCATGACAGCTACACGTTGAAGGAAAACAAAGGTTTTTAGAAATAAATATGAATACAATGTGAATTTTAAGGCATTTTCTACCTGTTCTCTGCACACCTAAACTGAGTTTAACGAACTACTTCTTTACCAAGTTCCGTTTAGCTCATTAACCGTGTGTTGTATAAATTTAGTATGCTAATTAATTCTCAATATATTGACGTTGTCACAGCTGTCAGGTCACCTGGAGGGTTTATCGCTCTCCTTATTAGTTGTCTCTGTTACAGGATAAGGTTTCCCTGGCCAGCTGGTGTTAGCTACTAGCTAATGGTACAAAACAATGGGGAGGGGGGTAATGACAAGAAAAGCAGCTCATCCCTGTAAGGGCTGCTAACGCTAGTTGCTATCGACTTTGCTAACTGTTGGTGAAGAAAATAGAATTTGACAGTAAGGTGTTGGACTAATTTTTTTTTGTCTTACCCCCAAAAGCCACAGGGACAGCGCGGAGGTATAACGTTGACATTGCTCGAAGGCTTGCTGCCTTCACTCCCCGTGTCCCCCATGTCGGTCTGCCGTCACAAGCTGTCCGTGTAGCAGGTGAATCCGTGGATGGAGCGGAGGCCTCGTATTGGCGTTCAGATCACCTTGGCTTTAGAAGACAAAACTTGGGTAAAATTATTCCTCAGGGTTCCAGTCTTAAAGAGCAGCTTGCCGTCACGAGCGGCCACTGAATGGTGAAATTTAAGCAGGTAAGTCAACGTTGGAACAGTTCAAACCATCGACGGCTGGAGGAACCGGGGACACTGGGCCGATCAGCTGGAGTGAAGGAGCGAACCACTGGAAGACAGCGGAGGGGTGCAGGGTAAACTAAAAACCTAAACTCAGGGTAATGCGTTTGTACTGAACAGTTTACATAAATGTCTGTATTAAACATTATAAACATTGTAGAGGCTAAAATGTGAGCTTGACTCGTTAACGGTTCCCGAAAAATGTTTGATTTCGAGAAGGACTTACATTATGGTATGGTCCGATCAAAACCTTAAACTGACACTGACAGCACCGTTTTCACTGAAAAACATTAGTTTCCTCTTATAAAGTTGTCCAGATAGAATTTAGTCCATGTAAGAGATACAGTGGGAATCACTGTATATTTTAAAGTATTACCATTTATTAAATAACAAAGACCTTTCCTTGTCATTAGATTTGTTTTTAAATGCCTTTAAAAGTAAATGTAAGCGCGAATAACATCATTAAACATCACTTTTTTCTCTCAGTAATAGTTACAAGTCTGTGTATGTGTTCAATGGTTTTGTTCATACTAAAGTAACATCAGAAATTTGTAATAGAGAGAAAATACAAGCTGTAATTTTTTTTTCCCAAAGGGGTTCACTCAGAGCTAAAGAGTGTCAGCAAAATATTATATAATTGATAATGTAACTTGGTTTTAATGTCATGTATGGGTTGAATTCACATTGCTGGCACACTGGGTATGTTTATTATTTACTTTTCTTGTCAGACACAGCCAACAGGAGGATGGAAGAGCTTGTAATAAAATATTTTTTAACCTTTTCATTTTGCACAATCATTAAAAAACCTGTTCAGAACAACAATAACAGTAAAGTGTAGTTTTTTTTGCATTTGACCCAAGCTTGTGCCAAAATAATAACAAAAAACAAAGTATTGATAAAGTATTTCATTTACCGTGGTTCCTTTTTCAGGAAATAACATTTATATTGCAAAGTTATGACATTTAAATGACAATATTGTTATGACTTTTTTATTTATTATTATTAATATAACAGAAAACAGAAAAAAGAGCTCAACTAGCCAGTTGTTTGACAAAATATTAGAAACAATCTTGTGTTTTTACAACCTGTGGCAGCACACTTTGTCATTTATAGAACTTCTTTACAATCTTATCAATCTATGATATTTATGGATGCAGTGAAAGAAGATATGAAGCTAATTGGTGGGTGAGTAGAGGATGTAGAGGACAGGGTTAGATGGAGCCAGGTGATTCGCTGTGGCGACCCCTGAAGGGACATGTTGAAAGGATAAGAAGAGAATATTATTTAAGAGCTTTGTGTGAAAAATTTGACCATTGGAGAGGAATGTGAAATCCTTCAACTTGCTTCAAAATCAAAAACATTCTCTTCAAATGTTGATCATTTCAGGATATGTCCACCTAAAATCCTCCTTCAGACTTTAAACAAGACACAATATTTTTATTAATCACATTGAAGCCATTTTTGACTGTATTTGTAAAATCACCGTTTAGGTTTAACATAAGTTTCAGAAAAAAAATCAGAATATTTTCTGTCTGATGATGTAATTACTCCACTCAACATCTGAGGGCATTTTTTCAAATCGTTTACAAAATTACTCTGTTTAACTCTCTTACATTTTGAAGGACAAGAAATCAGTTGTTCTAGTTTACATGTTTTTTTCTGCTTAAATTTAAAATCTTTATATTTCTGATATGACTAACAGTTCAGGTCAGCATTCAAACTGCCTTACTGCAGGAAACGACACTTTTTCTAGTTGGGAATGGCCTTTCTGATTTTACAGACCACAAAAATAACAATAATCAGGTGTTTGTAGAGAAAATACATATGATCTGCTGCTGTGTTTTCTTATCAAGCATGTTGTGATCTAAGGAAACCCAGGTATGCACATGCAACTCCACACAGACAGGCTGCAGATTTGAACCTGTGACCTTGCTGTGAGGCAGAAGTGTCCCACCATCCAGCTTTTTTTTAAGTTGTAAAATAAAGTGTAAGATAAAGGCATTAGAATGAGAGTTGACACTGAATAGTTTGACTAAGCCCCATCAGCAAAATCAGACATAAGGTACTTTTTAGGAAGCATGTTCAAAAAAGCCTTTAGATTGTTTTCACATTTTCTCTCATACAAATAAGGTAAATCATGTATGACTTTCAATCAGTAAATCTATTATTTAGCCTTGAAGGTTGTGCACTTGAAGATACGCTGTCAAATCTATTGTTTCAAATTAAAAGCATGAGTTAAATGGCTGCCTTAAAATTATGTTGAACAAACGAATCTGTCCGTGACTTCCTGTTATCTTGATTAAAAACTCCTTGTGTAAACCCCAGTCTTAGTTTGGGTGATTTGGATAATGGATTTATCTCCATCGAGTAGCTTGAACTTGCAAATGTATTTAATCTTAACTCAAACATTTTACTTCACCCAACTGCCTCACTGATCTCCAAGCCAAGCTGGCATACATAATAATGAGGTTAGGCATGGAATTTCTGTTTAACTTTTTGATAAAATAATGTGCAAAATGACTTCAGTATAAAATACTTTTTTACCAAAGTAGTAAAAATGATCTAGTTTTTCCATTTTCATTCATTCAGACAATCATGGTGATTGTCTTCTTCTGCATGCTAAAGTTGTTAAACAGAAATCTTGCAGAATATATTACATCATGTCATTAAATCTAATTGTTTTGTTGTTTTTGAAGTCTGTTTACGTGTTACCCACACCTGTTATGACACAGTGAAGAGGTTCTGCCTGCTTCAAAGTAAATTCAAGATCAAGTAAAAGGTTTAGCTATTCATCTAGTAAACACTTTTAAAATCGGTCTGCAGTATATTTCGAAGCCCAGAGTTTTGGTGATGTTACTGATGATTACAGCCTGTCTGGTTTGTCGCTGTGGGAGAAGGGTGGTATAATGGTCACAAATATTGATGGTGCTGTTTACGCCAAGAGAAAGAGAGCCACTGAATTCTGTTTCTCACCTCAAAATGACTTTCAGGAGAAAGCAGCTCTTTAGTTTGCAGCCAGGAGATTTGGATTCCCCTAAGCAAGACCTGCCAAGAAGTAGCTTCTGTCTGCAGGGACGGACAAGTAGGCCCTGGGTAAAAATGAAGATAGAAAGCTGATAGTTCATTAGCTTGTTAGGCAAAGGGAGGAGTATACCTCAGAGGATTTTAAGGATCTGTTTTTCAGTGTTACTATCAGCCTTTTATTTCAGACTTGGTGGAACAATATTTTGACTCGGTGTTTGATTCTTAGCCTCTATCAAAGCAAACATTTTCCCCTCTTTTTCTGGTGACATGTTATGGTCTTAGAACGTTACATATATGATGTTGTATGTGTATTGTACTTCAGATAAATTGATAATGGCGGCAGTTCAGAGAGCAAACATGACCACAGCAAACTCCAGTTCTGGTTCCCATCATAGAAAAGTGTTTGTCTTCCTCCACAGCCTGAGTCCAGCCCAAGGCTTCTTTTTGTTCTCTGGAGACATAGAGAACACCACTTCAAAGGAAGATCCCCTCTTCCTCATATATCGAATACCCTGTCTTCTCTCCACTGCAACACACACAAGAACTTCAAGAATAAATTAGACACTGAACCCAAAATGGGTTAAAAATTCTACTTTCTGAACCACAGAAGTGAGCTTTTTTTTCTCGATGATATACATGGCAGATTTTGTACACCAAGAAATAGAAACTTAGCACAAATGCAGTCCTGATCAAAAGTTTTAGACCACTTGAAAAATGGCAAAAAAACATATTTTGCATGGTTGGATCTTAACATTGTTCCAAATAGTGCTTCAACATGCAACAAAAAGAAATGGGAGTGAGACAAAATATTTTTTTGAGCAGCAATTTATTAAAAACAAGGCTTAAACTGAAACAGGCTGTTTTCATTTCTCAGTTCTCTTTATTTGTCATTGTTAAAAGCACAACAAAATTAAAAGTGCCCTACAGTCGGTGCATCATCCATATAAAAAGAGTAAGATAAAATATGTACAATAAAAGAATAAGTAAAAAATTATAATAAAAACCGTAATAAATACCTAAAACGATGGCCAAAGTCCACACACCCACAAACATCCCACATGTCACAAAACAAACAACAGATTGCACAGTGTCCATTAATTTCTAGCAGCATTTAGGCAGGATATAGCAGCTGAATAAAAGCTGTTTGAGTCTCTTTGTCCTTACCCTGATTGCTCTGTACCTGTTTTACAGCTGATCAAAAGTTTAGAACCACGTGCCTTTAAAAGGCCAAATCTGTGTAAAAATGTTGATTCGTTGTCATGTCAGGTAGTCACACTGTCATGATGCTTTGATAGGAAAAGGCAAAAAAAAAAAGCTCTCCCTTTTTGAAAGGGGTCGAGTTGTTGAACTGCGTAATCAGGGTCTCTCGCAGCACGCCATCAGTGCTGAGGTGGGACGCAGTAAGACGCTCATTTAGAATTTCCTAAATGATCCTGAGATTTATGGAACAAAAAAGTCAAGTGAAAGGCCCCAAAAAATGTCATCAGCACTGAGCCGGAGGATCCAATTGGCTGTCCGTCAAGACACTGGACACCGGCGTTGTGTACTGTAGCCTTCTCCTGTTGAAAAACTCAGTCATTACCTCACAGATGAGGGCCCTCAGTCATTAGGGATGCTCTCTTAAACATCTGGACATAGCCAGTGGCCTTTTGACACACCTGCACCTCCTGAAGGAAAAAGCACCCCAGATCCCTCCACTACGGTGCCTAGAAAACACCTCATGTGGCATGGGTGTAGATTTAGTGTGGACAGAGGTAACGTGTCCCCACCAATACCCAGCGATCACTGAATTGTCCCCACCAATATTTCGATCCAAGTGTGCAGAAAAAGCGTTGCATCCCCACCAATAATACGTGCAGTCCAGCAGATGAGGTGCTTTGCTGCTGTGCCGGACCAGGGGAAGGAGGCATGTCTGAATCAACCGTCTTGAGCCCCTTGCTCCGGGATGTACGCTGTTCACACCAACAGCAGGTGGTCCGTAGGTTATAGACAGTCTGGACTCCTTTAAAAAGCAGCTGAAGACCCAAATATTTAAAACAGCTTTTAGATAACTCTTTTATGTTCTCTTGTTGTTGTTTAATAATTTTGATTTGTAATGATATCTTGTTTGTTTTATTGATTTTATTTGTTTTTTATCATGTGTGATTCTGTTTTTTGTGAAGCACTTTGTGATTTTTTTCTGTGAAAGGTGCTATATAAATAAACTTTAGTTATACTTACTTACTTCCTACCGTGGGTCTGGAACTTCGGGCCGGGCCTGGACGGGCCGGTCACGCAACCCACGATCTGAGCGACTTGTTTTAATCTGTACTTCCTGTTCTGGCGCACGCTCAAATCAAGGTCTTTGAAGACGTTTTTTTGTTTTTGAAGCCCTTCAGTCTCAGATGCTGTCTGATGGTTTTGGGGCTGCAGTCAGCACCAGTAACCGCCTTAATTTTGGTGATTTATAAATCAGAATAAATATTAAAAAGGCTATTTTGTTTATGATCAGGGAAGCCCAGCCCATCATCTCACAGCCCTTACACATCCAACGTGATGTCTTTATTTATAGATACAGTAAAAATGTGAGTCTGTACAGTTGACACTGATTATCCCTTGTACTTTACTTGAATTAGTCCATGTGTCGATAAAGAACCGATCCATTACTTCTAATATGAGATAAAAAACCTCTTGGCAAAATACTTGAAATGGACTGTGTGAGAAATCTATGCGTACACACTGGTCCATAAACTCCAGTCTTTGTTATCTTTTAGTGCTGTCCCTAGATAGGCGGGCAGCCTGTTATCGACTGGAGGACAAGAAGCTTGTCAAAAGTTTGGTCAGAAAACAAGATTACATAGTTCAGTCAACTGTGAAAACAGTGATATTGATCTGAATGGGCAGGCTGTCTACAGATTGGATATTAGTTTCCTCGTGTGATATTAATGGATGGAATTAAGGGATATTCAATGTTATAACTATTCAGCCAGTTTGGAAAACAGCTGATTTTTAGCTCTGTTGTTTTAACTAGCTTTTATTCCTATTATTGCTACACTTGGCCGTGCAGTAATGTATTGACTTTGTTGTTTTGATTGAACTCAGTCAAATAATGCTAAGTGCAGCTGTTTTTTTCCATCAATATGCTATTTTCAACTGCACAAATGCTCATTGGCAGATGAAAAAAACTGTTTTTGACAAGGAGGTGAGGGATCATAACTTGGCTGTGAAGCCGCAGTGGCTGGAGGCAATGGTTAGGAGCACACAACACAAACATCAGACAGGACACTGCAGAAGGACCAGTAAAAGCAGTTTACACGCCTTCATTTGAGCTCTCCTCCCTAATTTCCCCATTTAGTTTTTAAATTTTTGACTCTCATTTGGTCTTTTTTTTCCTAGTTCTCATTTAATGTCTACATCTGCAGCTCATCTTCCTTTCTTATTTTTCTGTTTTTACACATAAACATTCTGGTGCGCACACTCAAATAGTAACAGTCCAGCCTCCCACTGTGTGCAGAGTGTGCAGAGAAGCCACCCGTGCACCAGGCGAGTAATCCTGCATAACCAGCCTCCCTACCATCTCACTATCTGCTGATCAAAGAGACTCCAAACAGCCAGAAACTACAGCTGGTGCAAAAGCGGAGCATGCACAGCAACACAATTAGCGAGCAGCACTTCTTTACATGTTGGATTTCACTGCCGACCCCTGACATTTCTACTCACTAACGCAATCGTGAAAATCTGTGCATACAAAATTGAGCGGTATAACCACAAATATGCAAACGTTTAAAATTTGTATGCACACACACACACACACACACATATAAAGTGTGATCAAATGTGCTATCTCCTGTGAGCGACAGCTGCTGATGGTTTTATCCACTGATATCAGAGTTGCACAATTAAAGTGAGCGAAGAGCCTCAACAGGACAAGGACAGGAGAGGAACAAGTGGATCAAAGTGAGAGGGATGTGAACAGATGAGGAAGAGATGGTAAATGAGCATGGAGAGATTATCTCTTAGGAGAAAAACGTGTGGAAATAAAAAGCTGGTGGGAAATGTGTCCAAACAAAGAGAGACAAACATTCAAGGTTGTTTTGTCGTAACTATCAATAAACTGACAGGATAATAAAAGGGTAAAAGCACAGGAACATGGGCGTGGCACTTCAAAATACAAGCACCAAACTCAAACAGAAAGTGCCACTATGATCATTTTTAGCATTACCAAAATGTTTCATCCTCATATTGTAGCAAATTTTGAATGATTAACTTCAGAAATATAATCAAAAATAGGCTGTATCTTAACAACAAAGTTTTTAAAGTAACGTTTTTGATTATTTACAGCCTTAAATATCTAGAATTCACATTTTAAGGAGACTGCAGTTATCCATTTACATCAGCAGGTGGCAGAGTTGTGCTGTTTATTGATGATTGAAACTTATGAGAGTATAAATTCTTACTATTACACTAGTATCCAATAGTCAAGCCTATTTAGGATAATGATCACATAAATATATTTGTACCAATTATTTAAACCTAATCTTCACTTGACCCATCAGTCATATGAATATAACATGGGCAGACAGTGCTCCTATAGAAGCTAAGAAATCTGCTACAGCAGCCTGGATGTCCAAGCAGGGTTCAGTCTGCAGAAAAAACATAAGGATGTTGGGGCAGAGTGTCAATGTTTAAAATAAAATTTTGTGTAACTGTATGTCTGATGCTTCTTCCAAAGCGTGGGTGTTTTGACCATAATTGAAAATAATAGAAGTGTGTCTTTTGTCACACATTATAAGGTGCCAGTGTGCTTTGCCCTCATTCTGCCTTCTTAAATAGTTTTTATTTTTAAACTTACAAGAGAAGAGGTGGAAGTGCTTGTCATCTGAAAACAAAACATGCACATGCTTATAATGCAAAAAAAAAAATACTAAATAATAATTGTTTTGCATTGATTTTATTGCATTTGCGATAGAAGCCAAAATAAAAAAAATGATATTAAAATTTGATTAACTGCACACTCCTATATAATGCTTGCTGAGTAAATCTTATTTTGCTCAGTTACAAAACCAGGTTATTAGATTTTTTGAAAATATTGTGGCATAAAATTATGCTTTCTAGACCAATTACTTTATGAATTACTACCTTGCAATAACACAAGAAGCACCTAAATAAAAAATATGTACATTTAAAAGAAAACTTTTTGACGGTGCTCATTTTGAGATTTTTCATTTTTAATTCTGGTATAGTTTAACATGTATTTCAATACATAAAAATACTTTTTTTGTGGAGCATCTGATAAATATTTTATATAATCAAGAAGTTTTAACTCTTTCTTTACTTAATTGCCATGTGAAACTTGATGTCCCTTTAAAACAAATGAAAGCTTTTGGAATGTAGACATATACGCTGAAAAAGTGAATGTTTTATTATGAGGATCTCACGATGGCTGCAGGGACAGACTCCACTCTCCATCGCCTCTCTACCTGGGTTTTATACACTCAGACAAAAGCTGCTGACAGACCTGGAGTAAAGGAGGAGAGATCTCTGTGTTTGGGACTAATAGATGGTGTAATCCTGGACATGTTGCTGAGGAGGAGCATCTCTGCACCGTGGGTATNCCATCCATCCATTTTCTGTAGCCGCTTATTCCTCCACAGAGGGTCGCGGGGCAGCTGGTGCCTATCTCCAGCGTACAAGGGGCGAGAGGCGGGGGACACCCTGGACAGGTCGCCAGTCCATCGCAGGGCCACACAGAGACGAACGAGACAAACAACCACACACCCACTCACACCTAAGGACAATTTACCAGCCCAATCAGCCTGACAGTCATGTCCTTGGACTGTGGGAGGAAACCGGAGTACCCGGAGGAAACCCACGCATGCACGGGGAGAACATGCAAACTCCACGCAGAGAGGCCGCAGAGCCGGGACGCGAACCCACGACCTCCTTGCTGCGAGGCAACAGTGCTAACCAGCTGCGCCACCATGCAGCCAAAAAATATGTACATTTAAAAGAAAACTTTTTGACGGTGCTCATTTTGAGATTTTTCATTTTTAATTCTGGTATAGTTTAACATGTATTTCAATACATAAAAATACTTTTTTTTGTGGAGCATCTGATAAATATTTTATATAATCAAGAAGTTTTAACTCTTTCTTTACTTAATTGCCATGTGAAACTTGATGTCCCTTTAAAACAAATGAAAGCTTTTGGAATGTAGACATATACGCTGAAAAAGTGAATGTTTTATTATGAGGATCTCACGATGGCTGCAGGGACAGACTCCACTCTCCATCGCCTCTCTACCTGGGTTTTATACACTCAGACAAAAGCTGCTGACAGACCTGGAGTAAAGGAGGAGAGATCTCTGTGTTTGGGACTAATAGATGGTGTAATCCTGGACATGTTGCTGAGGAGGAGCATCTCTGCACCGTGGGTATTGAACTGTTGGCTTTGAGTTTCAGTCCATATTGTCTACCATCCCAGTTTCAGCTGCTAATGTTGCACGAGACGTCATCAGACCAGCTGTTGACACGCACAACAAAAACATGGCTGACATCTCTGTTCTCTAGAGATGTCACCCAACACTCCCCTTCACCAAATATTTGCTTTATATCATTTTTAATTTCTACAAAAACCCTGAAATTGAAGCTGATGAACATTTGAACTGTGTTCTATTGAACCAAAACTTGAAAAAGTGTCAACTCTTTCCTTTTCATGAACAGACAAGGGATGATGGGCAGTCTCAACAATCTCACTGCAATTTTTCAAGATATAACTGCTTCAGTTTGTGCTGCAGTGAATTTGTAGATAAGTTACCCAGCCCTTGTTTATACACATTTATTTTCCAGAAGTGGACATGCACTGAAAGATTGTCTCTTGAGTTATTACTTTGCATCAGACATGAGTTGATTCACTGGATCTAATGTTCTTTTCAGCTTGTTTTATTGTTGTAAGGAAATCAGCAATGAGTCTACCTCGTGGATAGAGGGGAAAAAAGAGAAGATATATAGACTTTCATAATGAGAAAGGCTGTCAAAATTATTAATGTGACATTTCTCAAGAACAGTCATTTGAAACCTAATAATGAAGACAAAGAGAATTTTTTTAGAACCATCTTAACATTAAAGTCAATGAAAGGGCATTTCTGGGAGCCGTGCCATGTGGGAGTAACCCACAAATCTAGAGGAGGAGAGGCTGGTGTGATGCTTCTGGCTCCCTTTAATTCTATGGCTTGTTCAAGTGTGCCCTCCAATGGAGGAAAGCAGGTCATGTTGACATGCTGATAGGAAAAAAAATATTATATTGGTTATCATGTTAGCCTCGGAAACTAAACTACCCATCCTCTACCTGATTCCAGCAGCATCGTCATAGAATGAAAAGAACATTTGAGTTTTCTTAAATTACATTTCTTTTCAGAGCTGAAGTAGACACACAGGCTTCAATCTACCTAAAGAAACAAAGAAAACAGCTGTTTGGACCCATGAGTCAGAGGTACTCAGTTCATTTCATTGAAAAGATACGAACAGGAAAATAATCTAATTGGTAAAAAATCAAAAGACTACAGCTTCAAAAAGACAACCGTCTTTTATTGCACTGCTGTTCCCTTTGTTGATACAGTTGATTGAGGAAAAAACTGTTGAAAATGTTGCAAGTTAAAACCCATCCATCCATTTTACAACATGGTCCCGTTACCAGATCCAGGATGGACACCAGACAGTGATGCTCTCCAGGGATCCCAAGGTGTTCCCAGACCAGATAGGATTTACAATCCCCCTGGTATAGTTTCCTCCCAATGGGTTGTGTCTGAAAAACCTTCAGAAGGAGGCAACAGGTGACATCCCTGAACCACCTCAGTGGACTTGTTTCGATGAGGAGGAGCAGTATCTCTACTCCAGGCTCTCTCTGGATGACTGAGCTCCTTGTCCTGGCTGAGCCTGGCCACCCAACAAAGGAGGCTCATATCCAGGATCTGGTTTTTCTGCTATGATCCAAATATCTGGACCAGAGGTGAAGGTTGGACTAAATAGATTAATAAACTAAGAGCTTGCCATGTGGCTCAGCTCCTCCTCCACCATAACAGATTGAAGTAGCACCTTCATTACTGGTAACAGTTGATTCAGACTCCTAATAAACTCATCCTTTAGTCCTATTCAACACTGTTATGTTAGCAAACAAAACCACCTTAATAACATATTTACCATCGGTTAAATGTGAAGGGTTGATGTGACGTTCTGATATATTTTTTTGGTCAACCCATCAGCAGTGTTATATTTTGCACTGTGACTTTGTATTTCACTTTGTTAAAAGGGGAAACTTCAATACATTTCAGGGTTAAGCTCTTTAATAGCAGGCAGTTTGAACCGTTTTAAATTATATAGCAGGCAGTAAAAAGTAAAGTAGTCAAGACAAACATTTTTAAAGTCAGTTATCTATAATACAAAAAGAAACTAAACCTAATAAACAAACTTTTCCAGACAGAATCAGAAACCTTTTTTTTTACACTGAAGTCTTATTTCCAATAATCTGAAAACAATCAGAACAAGCACAGACTTCATTTGTAGCATATGTTCATTAGTGCCGCATTAGGATGTAGTTTTTGGAAAGGTCGCTGAATGATTGCGAGCTTCTAATCCGAATGCTAATTCAGTAACTGATTGGAAAAGCAACAGTAATGTCATGATAATGGTATGCAGATGAGATCTCATCAGAGCCGCTATCCATTAACGGGCCGATATTTGAGCGTATTGTACGTGAAGCAGCGAGTGTGTGCATGTGCGTCCATGCTGGCAATCCCGCATGCGTACTATCTACATAATGTGTGTTGGAGTGCTCATACACGTTCAGCTGAATATTTAACATAATAATGTTCAATCATTCGGCTAGCGCAGCAATGCTAAATTTGATTAGGACAGGCCGTAGTCAGTAATTAATGGTTGGAAATAACTCCATGTGATTATAACATCCAGAGCCAGTGAGTCTACTTTTAGAGAAGTTTTAAAACTTGCACCCCTTCTTTCATCCTGTGACAACTGAGAGCCCAACCAACCAGCGGTTCTGCAAAACAGGAATTAAATGAACCAACGTGTTGGGATTAAATGCATCATCCAGCCTTTTGACGCTCCACAATTAGACATCTCAGAATGAGGTTTAGTAGTGTTACCCTAATATTTTACTTAATTATTAACATAATATTGTCTCAAGTTGCCCCTACAAAGTATTTTATTTCATTAAACTTAATTTAACAAGGACAGCTAATGTTAATTTTCAACTCCTGACCCTGGTTGGGCTTTTCTACATAGGATTAAAACAAAATAGTATTAAAACAACATTAAAACTGTATTAAAAACATATAATTCACAGCAAAAAGTATCCTTCACAATACTAAAACCACCAAATTCAAAGAATATCCTAAATTACAAACAGAATTTACAACAAAAACTCTCCTACTTATTATTAAATTAAAAATTAATTAAAGGTTACTGTTGTATCCAAAATGCAGCGTTAACACATCTATGGGAGCATGTAGCACCCATAAAGAAGAACCAGTCTGTCATGTCTGCCTTTATTTGGTTTATTTTGGTGGAGAAGATGCAGTTAGCTGGTCAGATTTTTGAGTTGCGTTAGGTAACATAATGTTTCTTCTTTCCACAAGGTTCTTGAGTTTTGCATTATTTAGAAAATAAAAACAAAGTAATTATTTGCTTATGACTGGACACATGGGCTGCAGAGTCAGTGTGCCCCAGGGCAGCTGAGGCTGCACCGTAGTTCATCACCACCAGTGTGTGAATGGGTGAATGACTGTTGTGTTGTACAGCTTTTTGGGGAGTGTAGAACACTCTAGAAAGCACTCTATAAGTGCAGGACATTTATAAATACCATTTAGGCAGAAGCACTGCAGCCTTATACAGCAAAGACTCGACTCCTGGTGGGAACATTTCTGCATGGAGTTTGCATGATCAGGTTTCCTCAGATCAAAAACATGTAGGTTAGTTTAACTTGTGACTCCAGATTGTCCTTATAGGTGTGTGTGTGTGTGTGTGTGTGAATGATTGTCTGATGACTTGTCTGGGTTCACCCTCTTTACCCACCACTGGAGGCAGATACAGCTCCCAGCCACCCTAAACAGGATCAAGCAGAAGAAGAAAATTACTGGATTAAATAATATTTGCTGGGACATCATTTTGTATGACGAAAAAAAAATGTGTATGTGGAAAAAACTCAAAGAGCATGAAAAAATATTTAGGCGTATCCATCTTTTGTAAAGTAAATCATTTAAAAGTTTGATAGTTTACTAGTAAAAACTTGTAAAGTTTAATTACCTTAACTGACTCAAAACACTGTAAAAAAAAATTATAATAAAAAAATAAATAATAATAATAAAAGCAGGGTCCACCTTAAAAAATTACTTCAACTGGTAGCAATCAATTGAATTAAATTGGTACAACTTAATTTATTGAGTAAGTTGGAAAACCTATATATACAATTGACTTCAATGTACAATTGCTGACAACTAAGCTAAGTCAAAGATTCCAATCTTGAGTCTTTTTTATGCTTTTTTGTATTTTTATTTGTTTTATTGTTGCCGTCTCCTCTCAACATGTCTCAAGCTTTTCCTGTGACTATTAAAAGGCATATTACCTGTGATGTGTTGCATTTAACTGCAGCATCAGTTCTTTTATTTAAGCATATTTCTGCAAAAAAAATTTTTACTCTATCTTCTCATTTTAATAAATCAGAAATAAAGTCCAGATACAGAGTAGCGTCCAATCCAGATGTGCATGTGTGTTTTCAGATCGTCTGACAACATCAAAACAATATGACAATATATTCACAGCAGTTTTAGCAGGAAAAGATTCATGACTTTGAACTGAGAAGTAAACACTTGTTCATCTCGCAGCCAGCATCATTGTAATTGATGCTTCATTTTGTCAAGTGCACTCATTACTCACACAGAAATGCAATTTAAAATAGACTGCTGTTGTGCAAATTTGTGTCTTTTAATTATTTTGACTCACGCCACAAAAATCAGATTACTGACTCCATGCGTGATGCCATTTGGCCAATAAACATCACTTCCACTGAATGGATGGAGAAATGGTTGGTTTGCATCACCTCAAAAGCACCAAAACCACAAAAAAAAAATTGAATTCTTTGTAAACTCAGATAGCTTTTGCTTCTTCTACTTGTTAACCAAATGAAAAATGTTGTTTCTTTCAGCCTGGGACCCAATGTCCATTAAAGAGTGATGAAACAGAATGTAAGTGCTCGTCTTTACTCGATGCAAAATTTCCACCCACAACCTCAAACTCATGAAGAGGAGATATGAAATGAGCAGTACAGGATTACACACCAACTCACAGCCACCAGTGCTGGTTATCCAAAGCGATTTCTCCATTTTTTTTATGGCTATTTTTATGTGAAACTAGTTGTGGATTTTTTACAACAAAAACACCCATTTAAACAAACCAGACTGCACAACCAGTCTGCACATTTGGATGAAATTCTCAGCAAAAAGTCATTCTGGAAATCCTGTTGTCTAGACTCAGCCATCCCTCTGGAGATCATGTTTGAGCGCCAGCAGAGGGCAACAAACACTGAGTCGGGTTTTTGTGTGAATCCGTGATGTAATCTCCTTATCCATAAATTCCTTCCTCACCCTAACATTTTTTTCTGCATAATCTTCTCTTAGACCCTTACTTCACAAGCATCCTCTGCTGTGAGTTGTGAAACACGAAATGAGTCAAATTCAATGTAAAAGCAAATGTTTTGAAAGCATATTTTCACCAGAATTATTACAAAAGATAAAAACAGGACGTTGTGAATGGATAAGAATATCAGTCAAGATCACAGAAGCTGAAAGGTTGATAACATTTTTTCTTTATTTTGTCACAATAATAAAAACCTATAACCATTTTTGGCCCATTTTTACATTTCCTGACTATTGTAGCAAATTCAGCTGCTTCTGATATCATACATAAGGCTCAATGTAATAGATCAAATGTATATCTGGTTTCCACAGCAGCACATCCCATTTTTAGGTATTTTACTGACATCTGGTGGATATTTTTAGAAACAGGCTCTCACCGACTTTTATTCATATTTTAAAATACTGAAACACATTTTTACATATAGTGCATGAAGTACAAATTTAAACTAAGTTTTCAATCGATGTAGCTGTCAGACAAAATATATCTCAAACAGTCACGCCACAGTCAGTCACTTTTTTGATCAACTTCTTTCATTAATTTTTCTATTTGAGGAAAATCTCAGAGGTTTTAACCATAATAACAACATTACTGCACCGTAGGATCTACTTCTCCATTCAAACCTTTGTAAATCTGAGTGTTGATCAGATCAGTGGTTCTTAAAGGAGCTATTTGTATTTTATCTTTAAAAGTGAACTTTTATCATTATTGTTGCCCTGGTTGGAATCACAGTGAAGTTAATCAGAAACCTTTGTGGTTAGAACAATAAAACATGACCAGCTGTTCAATAAAACTCTAATATGTCTGAAACTCAACATTTTAAATGTATAAATTCAGACCCAGGCAGCTACATGCAGACATCCAATGTCTTCTTTGTTCAGAAGATTATCACCTTCTGTTACAGTATAACTTAGCATGGTTAAAATAAACAGGTTTCATAACAGAATCTCTGATGTTTAAATTTATATTCTCACAAGGAAAAAGAAAACTTTTAACATCTTGGTGCACGATCTCCTGAGCCCACATGTTTTATTCATTAATGTTGTCCCTTTATTTATGTGTGAATTCATGTATTCTGAGGGATTTAGCAACTCTGCAGCAATTTGAGTATTAAAAACAACTGTCTTGTTATCTAACTTGTCATTATTGCAGGTTGAGGTGAGTATTTCATGCACGAGTTGCTTAATTTTGCACAAAACATAAACAGGATATTGAATCTCTCACAGAGCAGTGTTCTAAGAAACACTTTATATGGAGCATATTTATGAACATCTGTGCACTTTAAATTTAGTCATGCAGCTAACTCTCACCAAATCATCTGTAATGGTTTTTTTCTCCATTTCACTCAAATGCAACATAACTTGTGGCTAAAATGTATTTTTATCTTGTTCAGTGTAGCACATCTACATAACATGACATGAACCAAAGATATGACTAAACTCTTATTTATTTTTACTCTAATCTTATGTTTTATAGCATAAAAAACTATAGATTTGAATTATATCCCTATTGCTTTATTCTAAATTGTATTCCAAAGTAGTTGTGTTTTGAGATCATTATCAGATATTGTCACCCCAAACTTACTAAATTAGGTTGGAAATCTCCAGGACTCGGTTGAGTAGATTGTCTGTTTTCATTCCGTTTTGTCAGGAGGAACTACCTCCAGCAGCAGCTGCAGATGCAGGGTGATGGGTCCTACAAAGAGACGGATCAATGTTAATGTCAGCACAAACAATGCAGCTGTTGTTTCTCCTCTCAACTATCTAACTCTGACCATTTGATATTTTATTTCTATTCACACATAAAAGAATCAATAGGCAAAAAGCAGAGTTTTTAGATGAAAGGGGAACATACTCATGAATTTGCGTGCCCAGTTTACTTTCCAATAGATGAAAGGGAAGTAAAGGAGAAGTCCGCTGAACATGAAGATGGTGCAGTAAAGGTACTCCACCTCGGGCTTATCGATGATCGGAGCCAAGACTAGGTAGCACGACATCAGAACCAGGAGAACAGGTAGGACAATTGGCACCTTCAGATGGTAAGAGGCATTCACAGGGAGGCTTGTTTAGTACATTTGATGCTGAGAGATTTAAAACTCTTTAAAAAAAAAACTCAAAAGCTTCACCTTTACAGGTCTATCAAGTTTCTTCCTGGTGAAACGCATCACTATGAGAGCCAGACCTGTCAGGCAGTGAAACGCCCACTGAGCAAAACTGAAGTAGTTAATGAGGGTGTTGATGTCAGCTGGGATAATGTAGAAAAGAGTCAAAAAGCCCTGAAACAAGAGAGATGACTTAGATATCTTGTTTTCTAAGCAGAAATCAGCTCCGTCTATTCAGGACTCACGTTAAACATGAGAGCCGGTAAAGGAGTGCATCGCCTCAGACTAATGTAGGACAAGATCTTCACCATATGTCCTTCTCTGCCAGACACATAAGCCAATCTAGGAAGAGAAAGTAAAAACTCAAAATTATACTTTCTATTTTGCACTGTTTTCTTTGATTGTTTACCTGCCAGCAGTGAAGCAGCTTCCGTTGGCAGCACCAAATGTTGAGAAAATGACAAACAAGGGAACAATCCAAGACATAGGGTAGAGGACTCTGTCTCCAAAAGTCTATGGAGGCAGAAAAAAATCCTTCAGAAAAGACGAAGGAGTGCAACAAATGAGCCGTTACTGAGATTTAATCTGAAGCGCTCCAAAGAAGAAGAAAATAAAGTCAAACTTCTTCTGCGTGTGAAGTGATTAGCTGTTTTTAGAACGTTCTAATAAATGCATATTTAATAGTGCTCCATACAGATAAGTTATTACAGACTTTTTTAAATGCCAGTGGCTCTTAGTTAGATGATGCTGAGTTCTCCTCACCACGGCAACAGCTGGAGACCCCAGTAGCTCAGTGGGGGTCATGACGGTGAAGTAAGAGATGTTGACCAACACGTAGCACACAGTCACCAAAGGGATCCCAATGAAGATGGCCAGTGGCAAATTTCTGATATGAAAATAAAACTATGATATTATTCACTGTATATTGCTACATTTCTATAAATAATTAAGATGTCAGTTTGTACTGAAGGTAATTACTTTACCTGAATGGGTCTTTTAGCTCCTCTGTGATAAAATTTAGTTGATTCCTGGAGAAATAATGACATATTTTCAACAATAATTAGATGAACTCATTTGCTCTGCAGTCCAAAGTCCTCAATTAAACTTGAATTATCTTTAATATGAAGATGACAGCTTACTGATGATGTGATGCTTCGTAAGGGATCACTTTAGCATCTTATAAGTTAGTGTTGTTAACTTTATATTTCAAGATAAAAATGTGTATTTGCTGGAAAACCTACCGGTATTTATTTTAAAGGCACACTAAGTAACTTTTTCACATTTTTAAAATCTTTTTCTTAAGTCAGTATGTGCTACTAAGACCCTTTAGGGTTAATGAAAAATCACTCAGCCCCATCTGCTGCTTGTGTCAAGAATACCGCAGCTGCAACTTCAGAGTCTCCGGTCGGAGCCTCCAAAAAAACAAAGGAAATCTTTATCTGATGATGGAAACACGGACGCACAGCAGGGGGAGGGGTCAACAGTTTGTTTGCATTTAATATTGACCATAGAAAGCTTGAGTCATGAAGCTAGAGAGCCAGTTCAATATGAGAACAAGCTGAACAAGCTAAGAGAAAGGAGGGCTGTTCTGGTCTGACACTGACCAGACCTCTCCTCTCAGCTGTCAACCCTACACAGCTGACGCTAGTTGCCGGCTCCCCCTGAGACGGTACCCCAGCCCGTCTGAGCTGATGAAACCAGCTTCCCTCTGAGGTCAGACACCTTCAGTCTGACGCTCTGTTATGGGAAGGCCAGGCCTAGATGCTCCCTGCTAGAGATGGGTTATCTCAACTCGTATCCACGGACGACACCTGTGGCATTCGGCGGTCCTCAACCCCCGCAGCCGTCTGATCCTGACCGAGGGGGAAACCTCACCTCCACCGTCTCATCCGACCCCCAACAGTGACGATCCAGGGAACGCAGTTAAGTAACCACGACTCTGGTAAAGCTTAAAGGCCTCTTGTTAAAGCTAACAACTTTAGCTCACTCAAACTAGTTACTGATCCATCCGTAACTAGCTCCCCTCCATCAGAATCCTTAATCTAAATTAAGTAAATCCCTAGTCTCCAAACACCATGAGACTCAGATTGCTAAAACTTATTTAAGATTCAATTCAGAACACCTTACCATCGTGAATGACTTAATGCTGAATACCTGCTAACTACCTCTTTCTTATCTGTGATATTTGTCGTGTTTCTTAATAAAATTAATGAAGTCTAGCTCCATGACTCATTTTACAAGCCCAAACTGCCCAAACTGTTCCTTTAATTTAATTTATTTATAGTACACATACCCCAGCAGACTCTACAAAATCCATCACTAACTTTTTAAAGTCTGTTTCTTCCTACAAATCGGTTTTCTATTTCTGTTCATTTTTCAGAATATTTTAGAACAGAAAGTTAAAACAGGAAAAAAAATTATTTTCAAAGATTTAAATGGAATTTTGTAGGGCCCTATCTAGCTAAAACCCAACAGTGCGTCTGACATTTTAAAACAAATTATGCCGTTTATGTGCAACTTATTTTAAGAATTTTATGCCCCAAAAAACATATGGTTAACCTTTAGTTATAATGGTTTTTTCATGACAGATAATCAACAGGATGAAGCTGCAAAGCTTTTGATTCTCATTAACGCTTATATGTGCAGCATTTCAGCAAGAGAGCATGTTTTTAAACCAACGTATCACGGCCCCTCCCAAAACATTCGTTCTCCCCCCCTCCCGGTTTCTATAGCCCCACCTCGACACGTGCGTCACTCCGGTCTCTAGTCGGGCAGAAACTGAGCAGCTTCTGCTCAAACTTTGATTACATTGCAGGGTTCAATCATTCACAGCTCACATATCAAGGTCTCTCACTGTGTGAGGCTCTGAGACCTGTCTGTCTCTGTGCTTATGAAACGTCGCTCTGAGCAGCTAACTGCTGCTGGACTGAAGCTGCAGAACCCGGAAATGAGAAACGCTCGGTCCAGAATGAGTTCCCGACCAAAATAAACGCGTATCCTTGGCAAGCCTTGCCATTCTGTGTGGAGTAATGTTCAAAAATAAGAATAAATCCCTCAATAGTCGGGGAATGGATAACTTTTTAGTAGAAAGTAGCTGACTCCTCCATGAGCTGACCAGACTGTAAACAGGAAGACAGGCATGGAGCGTTCTGGGAGCTCGTGGCCCCCATCTCTACAGGTTTGTGCAAAGCACATGCACGTTGACTGACAGCCCATAATGCAAAAATTTGAATTTTATTGGCTGAAAAAGTTTGCTGGTCAGAAAGAATTCAAAGCGGTCTCTAGGAGGAAGGAGGGTCTTCAGAAGAATGACATATGTTGTGGATCTCTACCCATAGATCATAGTTTAGACCTGAAATACCATTTAAGACATTTATCAAACTTTGATACATAGAAAAATAATCCAGATATCTGCTTTAAGAATCACTGCATGTGGTCTTGAGTAAACAGAAACTGTTACCATCCATCATAAGCCCAGAGCCCACTATAGAACGCAAGTCCAATCGCTCCAACGGATGTCGTCGAGCCTTCAAAGGTATTCGACAAGTTCTCTGTTTTTCCTGGACCAAAAAGAAAAACAGAAATATGGATAAATCTATCTGAAGAGATTCTGTATTGAAGTGCATGAGTTCCTACCTTGTGCCAGCAGAACGATGCCTGCGACCACAATGACGAAGATGATTACAAGCTTGGCTGCTGTGAAAAAGTTCTGCACGTAGCTCGCTAGTCTGACACTCAGGCAATTCACAGTGACGATTATGACTGAGAACACACAAGAAAATGACTTATTTAAGTTACAATATTCTTACATATAGCAATTTAAACCACAATGTAATAATCTGATAGCAATAGTATGATAAATACATTCTTCTAATTTGTTATTTTGATCTAATACAAGGGATTTAAAATGTCAACAGCTTTAAGTCATGTACTTACATAGAGCAGCCACCGCGAGGCACTTGATTATAAGAATAGGAGGAGTGCATCCTGGGTAAAATGGAGCGGAGGCATATTCTGCAAAGCTCAGAACGATGATAGCTAAGGAGGAGGGCTTTAGAACTATGATGGTGGTCCAGGAGAATAAGTAGGCCACGGGGGAGCCAAAGGCCTCCATCAGATAGGGGTACTCTCCTCCTGATTTGGTGATCATGGTACCCAGTTCAGCATAGCACAGTGCTCCTGAGCAGCACACAAAGAAGCAGATTTAACAGTTGGTTTTTTTATTATTTCATTTTTATTTATTTATTTTAATTTTAAATCAGCATCATTATATTTACGTTTGTGTTCGTGTTTATGTATTGGGCTGACAAAACTTATCATTATTTATTAGAATAAGAATATTTTAATCATAGAATTTTATAAAGCTTGCCATGTGCATGAAACACTTTGTAAATAAATAACAGGAAAATGTCAGCACGTTAGTGAAGATTATACTGCTCCAATCCAACTTATAAACATGTTGTTGTGTTGTCTCTATACACATTAACATTTATCATCCTGAAACTGAAGGACAAAGTCCTGAGTGATGATATTCTGGGAAATTGACTAACACTAACCGAAACACTAACCGAAGAATGTCCACAGGGATCTGCTGTTATTCTATAAAACAATGGCCAGTAAATCTGGTTCTTTAAAAAAATTCAAACATCACAAGGACTCAGAGTTAGTTTACAGCATCAGTCACATTAGAAATTACTGGTAATTTAGTGTCTTTTACCAACTGCATGGAAATTTTGCATCACCTCTGTCAGAAAAATTATGAAAACGGATAAACAAAGACAAAACTGCAGGACTTTTAAGACAATATAAGGCCTTGATCTTAAGGTTTTTTTCATAATCTTTTACATGAAAATACCAACATGACGGCTGTGATGATGAATGAGGTGATGCACAGATCTGAGGTCTGTTCTCACCCAGAGTGGCTAACACTCCACAGCCAGTCCAGACGAGGAGGCAGGGTCCCACCGCTCCCGAGTGCAGCAAAACCGATTTAGGAGAAATGAAGATCCCAGAACCGATCATAGTCCCCACAATTAAAGAAATACCACTCATCAGACCAACCTGGACAAATCCAAATAAATATTACATGTTTCATTTATTGGAATTAATGTTTGTTTTCAACAAGTACAGTCAAGTTATTTGCATGGTAGCTTGTTTATGATAGTTGTGTTTTGGTAAATGAGCATCACTAAAATACAGTGCATCCAGAAAGTATTCACAATGCATCACGTGTTCCACATTTTTCTACAAAAAAAGGGTTTCTGAGATTTTTGTTAATTTATTAAAGATAAAAAAAGGGATGAAAGGAAAAAAACATGAATGACATGTACATAAGTATTCACAGCCTTTGGTGGTGGTAGCGTCTTCATGCTGTGCTGTGGGGTTGTTTTTCAGCGGCAGGAACCGGGAGACAAGGATAGAGGGAGGGATGAATGCATCATTAGAGACATCCTGGATGAAAACCTGCTCCTGAGCGCTCTGGACCTCAGACCTGGGGCAATGGTTCATCTTTCAGCAGGACAACAACCCTAAGCACACAGCCAAGAAGTCAAAGGAGTGTCTTCAGGACAACTCTAAATGTCCTTAAGTGTCCCAGCCAGAGCCTAGATTTGAATCCAATTAAATATCTCTGGAGAGATCTGACAATGGCTTCATCGATGCTTCCCATCCAACCTGATGGAGTTTGAGAGGAGCTGCAAAGAGGAATGGGCCAAACTGACAAAGGTGAGCCAAGCTGGAGGCTGTATTGGCTGCCAAAGGTGCATCAACAAAGTATTAAGCATATACTGTAGGCTGTGAATACTTTTACATGACTTATTTTTTACCATTAGCATAAATCTTACAAATGCTTTTATTCCACTTTGTAATTATGGGTTTTTTGTGTAGAATTTTGAGGAAAAGCATGAATTTATTCCATTTTGGAATAAGGGTGTAACATAATAAAATGTGGGAAAAGTGATGCTCTGTGGATAGTTTCTGGATGCACTGCAGTCCTGTGATGGATGGACGACCATCCAGAGTTTACCTCATCTTTGAGCTACGACCACAGATAGACAGCGGGTCCCCGCAACCTGAAACAGGATCAATCTGATGTAGAAAGTGTTAATATAGGGCTGACTTCTATAGTGTCCATTAAAACAATAATCTAATTTTGGTTTGTTTTTTTTAAGATATTTCCAACTTTTTAAAATGGTAATCAAAATTTTCCTCACTACCAAACCGCTCTATACTTTTTATCTAAGAATTAAATAACTTAGCTTTCTTTATTTTCTTTATCTGTAATATTGTTTAAATTGGATGTTGTAAAATGAAGCAGGATAATGTTTTATAATTGGGATATTTTATTGTGAGAAAGTTCTAAATTAATTTAACATTTAGCTAAAAAACACAAATGAGTCCATCTGTACAGAGTTATACAAATTTAACTAATTATTATTAATTTATGTACAGTAGGGACTGGTGAACTTTTAATTACCTACTGAGTACTGCAAGAAATACTCAAAATAAAAGTTTAACTTTGTTTGTAGCACCTTTTACAGACAGAAAACACAAAGTGATTTACTTTAAAGTGGAACAGTGAATAAAAATATATAAACAAGAACATTAAAAAGCTATAAAATGGTTATAAAAGCCCAAATGGGTTCACAAATAAAAATGTCTTCAGATGCTTTTAAAGTGTCTGCAGAGTCCAAACTCCATAAAAACATGGGCAGAGCATTCCAGTCTGCTGCTTGAAATGCTCCATCTCATCCAGTCTTATTAGTAGTTAAAATGTAATGTTAAATGGTAATTTGTTCCTCATTTTTATATAAATCATTCACTTTTGGTGTTTTTTTTTTTCTAAATCAAAATATGCTGAATCTTCGTCTGCATCTTAATTGTGCAAAAAGACTAACTTGTACTGCAGTGTTCTGAGATTAAAGACCTCCTCTTCCCAGGCCCTAACCTGGTATCATCCTGCAAGCATGCAAGTTGGAAATCAAAGAGCTGAAATAAAGAGGGAAGTTTTTATAAAACATGTAAAGGTTTGTACACAGGCTAAACTAAAAGGTATTGAGTTTGATTTTAAGATGTCAACTCATCCTGCCTCAGTTCTTTTAAGAAATTTCACCTCTCATTTAAAAAGTTCTGTTCATTTTAATCAGTTTAAGGTTTGGTTTGTGCACCACCCTGTGAGTCAGCAGCACAAAGTGATTTGATCTGATCTTTAAATGCTTTAAAACATTCTTTGCTTTTAGCTAATTTGATGGAATAAAAAGTTTAAAAATCATTAATCATTTATTTTAAAACTTATTTCTAATCCTACTCTAGCAAAAGCCTCTCGGACCTTAAATTTATCTAAGGGCTCAGGGAGCTTAGAGGGCCTCGGCAGCACCGCTGACTGGATGATTGCACAGTTAATTTGCAGAGACACTTGTCGCGGTGCTGCCTGGTACTCAGCCCCAACCCCCCTTCCTGCTAAAGGTACAGATAATGGGATTCTGTGGTGTGAACATCTAACGACGTTCTTTCTCAGAGAACAAATTGGACAAGCTAAAGGTGATCGCCACTTACATTTTGGTGAAGAACTGTTGCCTTTGTTGTGGGTTTGTCCTTGGTGTGATCAGTGGGGCCATTCTGTGACTCCTTCCTGTTGCTGCTTGTTTCCATTTCAGCCACTTGGAAAAAGGAAAAATACACCAAACGTGTTAACTTTTATGATTATACTCAACTTTGTTGCCACTGTTAAGCTTATCACAGGTCACAAATCAACCTTTACAAGACTTCTATGTCCTGCTACCTGCAGTAAAATAAATTTTCATCTGACTAAACAAGGAAGCTCTCCAAGATGGAAAATATCTTTGTTTCTTCATAAACAAACTTATTTATTGTTAATACTTTAATATTGCTGATTAAATCCCCTAGAAGGAGCAGATGTCTGTCTATTGAGCTTCGACTGTGCATCTTTAGAGTCACTCAAAGAAAAATGACTTCCCCCTCAATACCCCTTCACTTGGACATGACTTGAGACTTGGTCTGGCTCTTAAAGACTTGACATTTTACCTGGACTTGTAAACATCTCACAATGATATTTTACCAACACTTGTCTTATGTTATTTGAAAGGATCCACAGTAACTAGATTATCAGTGATGCATTTAGATGCCTGCATCTAAAACTGAACACTGTAATACAATGTGTATTTACTGTGATGTGTTTCAGACAACAAGGACTGCGAAGGAGCAGCAGAACAACATAAGTTAAAAATCAAAAAGTTACAGGATCTTCTGAAAAATGAAACATGAACAAAGGAGAAAGACAAGAAACAAGTTCAAAGGTTGAAAAGGAAAAATTAGCCTGCATGTTCAAAAGTCAACCAAAAAATCAGACTGCTTCCAAGTGTGATCATTCAAGAGACACTTGTTCTTTCATCGTACTTTGGTCGAGAACATGAAGATTAAGTACAGAATGTGCAGGGGGAGACGGAAAGGCAAATCATTTCCAAAGTCTTAATGGGGAAGGTTCTCGAGAGGTGTCTTTGACTCCCACTAAGCTAGCTCTAACCATTTGTAATGAAATATTAAAATATGTGTAATTAATTTTAATTTAATAGGAACTTCTTTCTGACTACTGCTGTTCTATTTCCAATGCTCTGCAATTCAATAACACTGAGCTATTTGCAGGTCGCACACACTGACACATCCATTCACTCAAACACTCATCCTGTTACCTTTTTGCATGTTACCAAATGATTTTCCAGTTATTTTTACATTCACATGGTTCCATCCAAAATACCTGCTCAATCTCTGGATAAAATCTGATGTTTTTTTATGTTCTTTAAAAATGCTGATTTGCATTCTTAGAGAAACAGCCCTTATTTTATAATTAATTTTTTCATCATGTAACCAATAATTTCTTCATTTTTTTCTCAGGGAAAACAATGTATGTAGTTGAGTTTCAGTTTTGGTAACAGCACAGAAAAAAATGCAATAATAATCATCAACTTTGCTGCGTCTCCAGCCAGAGTGGTGTTTTGGTTGCCTCTGGGTGTCCTTCTGGTGGCCATGTCTGGGGTGTTCTGCGGCGGTATCTGCAGGTAGCCACAGGGGCGGGTTGTCCCTAGGTGGGGCCTGGGATGGTCCCGGGGGCTTGTGTCCCACTTGGCACGTTGCTGGTGGGGGCTGGTGTTTATCCTGGTGCCTGGCCCTGGCTCTGGGGCCGTTGGTGCGCTGGTGGGCCTTGGTACCACCTAGCCATATGGGGCTAGTTCCATCTGCGCTGGGGGGGAGGAGTCTTGGGTCTGGAGGGGGGGACTTTGCCTGGGTGTCTATGTCCTGTGTAAGCTTGTAGCTTACTATGTACGTGGTTGAGGGGGTATAGTTACCCTGCTGGGGTGGGGGTGGGGGACTCTGTGGGCTCCGTGGCACTGTGTGGGCTGCTGCCGTGGACCTGGAAGGATGAGCCCATGATCTCCCTGCCCTGGGTGGTTTTTGGGGAACGGGGGTGCTTATTGGGGCCAGCGTGGGAGCTGGCTCCCTGTGAGGGCTTGTCCCCCCAGTCTTGCCTCCCCATCCCTGGACTTTTCCCTCCCTCCGCTCCATCACACCACTCACACAGGGCTATGGGTTACAGGTACGTCATGGTGTGGAATACCATCTCTGCAGTCCTGTGGCCCAATTTTAATACACAATTTAAACACTTCCACTCATGACATTCTCACAATACACATCTAGGGGCTAATCTCTCCTCCAGTGTCATTGCCCACCTCCACTTTGCATTTAGACATTTAGGGTCCAGGGCGGGGGATGGCATGCTGCCCCCCCCACACACACACACACACACACCGTATTTTAAGCACATCTTACTACAACACGCATCAACACCACATTGGAGCAGGCGGGGGGAGACTTGGGGTCTTCCTACACTCCTGTTCTCTGCGCGCTGCCTGGGGCCTGGAGTGGAGCGGGCCGTCTGGTCAGGGTTTGCGGTGGGGGGCTGCTCGTCTACTGCGTTGTGCGCGGTGGTCTGCTCATCCCCACTTCAGTAAGGGAGGGACCATCTTCTGGGTCTGGGGGCCGGCTTTACCCTGGTCCCTGATCCTGGGAACATAGAGTATGCATGAGGAGTGAGAGTGGGTGTACAGCATCTATTGTATGTCTTGGCATGGTTGCAGGGATGTGTGTGTGTGTGCATGAGGGTGGGAATGTGTGTTTGTGTCTGTATGTGACTGTTTATCTGTTGGGTCTGGTCTTCCCCCCTTCTGTGACATGCTAGGCCCTCCTCTGTAGAGACTATCCTCCCTGGCTGCGCCTCGGCATTGGGTGGTGCCTTTTTCCGCCGGCATATTGGGGTGTCTCGGGGTCTGGCGCTGGGTTCTCTGCCTGCTCTCCCTCCTGTGGCTGCCTGGCGGGATCTGGGTCCCCTGGTGCGGTCGGGCCTCTGCTGGGGCCGGTTTGCCCCTGGGTCTCGGGTCTCTGGTTCCGGCTGGATCTGTCCTGGATGGCCGGCTGCGGGCGGTGCCTGTGAGCCCCTCGCCGCGACCCCCGGGGGCTCTAGTGCAATGACTGCCGGGTGACCCACGCGGGGTGAGCCTCTGCGCTCTCTGGCGGGGAGTTTGCGGCTGCCCTGGCGGTGGTCTCCCTGAGGTGTCCGTGCCCTGGGTGGCCTCTGGGCGTCTGGGGCCCGGACCTCCTCCACATCCTCCATGGGCCTTGGGGGTGGGTCTGTGGCTCCTCAAACTTATTATTGAATGTTTCTATAGAGAAACCTTACATACACAAGCGCGCATATATACACACACAGGTGATCACAAGGTGTTCACATAAAGATGAACTCAGGTGTTTTCAGACACATTAACTGGGGCTGTGGTTGACACTGAACTATCTTGAATTAGTCTTTACCGTATACATTTTAAGGATATCACAACTGTTGTATGTTCATATGCTTCGTGTCCATTGGGATTCAAATCAACCATAAAAATATTCTAATAAAGATTTTTAAAGTTATATTTAAATATAAGTCAGGTGGATGTTCGTGTGGTAAATACGGTGTAGCGTTACAGCCACTGCTCCATTATAGCAGTGGCTGTAACGTCTCACCTGGAACAGCAACACTGTTGGGCTTATTCCTGGCACTCAGACATCTATTCTGTTTGCTCTACAGCCGGACAGGACACGGGGTTAAAAAATAATAATAATAAAATAAAATAATAATAATCATCAACTTTCAAAAGTTGCAACACATTACATAAAGTAGCCTAGACTGACCAGCACTCATTATAAATGAGTAAATTTGTATATTATTAAATTCTATGTTTTAAAGGAGTTTTAAAATGAAGTTTAATTCTGGAGAGCAAATAGCACTCATTCAGTAGAATGACCCACTGAAGGATGGTATAAATATGAAATTATTGTTACAAATTATTACAGAAGGGCTCCTGCTCATCAAGTTTTGTTTACATTGCTGTGCAACCATTATTGTTACCATTACTGTTCATTTTCCTCTTTTGTATTTTAAAACTAACAATCCAAAAGTCTTTTTATGGCAACAAATCAAAATATAAGGGTTCTCCAAACCTTGAGAAAGAACTATTTTCATGCACCAGGAAAATATTTAACTCAGCATCATGTTAATATGTAATCAAACAAGTAGTCCATTGTGAAAAAATGCTATAAAACGTGTAAATTATCTCACTAAATGGTTACCAATAAATGTTTAAATAGAAACTTAATTTGTTTGACTTACTTAAAGCAGGGAACTGAACCACTTAGAGAAAATCCATAAAATTCCAGTGCAGCGTTTTAACAAACCCAGGCAAGACGAAGTGAATACACAGATGATGCTAAACCTAGTTAAGAATAGCAGGACGGTCTGATCCAGCTGAAAACCAGGAGCTCCATAAGCCTGAACACACTCCTCTGATGGGAGGTTCCCAGATCAGACTGGTCATCCTGAATAGGAAAAGGGGGAGGGCTCAAAGCAAAAAGAACTGAACTGAACTGATTAGAGCTCAGATGGAAGTGACCAGGGTGAGAAACTAATATGACAAAGGGTGTTTTTTAAGCTATTTTACATATATACACCAAATATTCAATTTTATGCATGAAATGTTTTTTTAAAATACACATTTACAGTTTAATTTAAGGGTTGATGTTGTGGAATTGAAGCAAGAACAGTGTTGGGCACTAAAAACTAAATCTTAACTCCTAAAATAATTTTGCAGGAGCCACAATGTAAAGCAAAACATTTTATAACTCTGAAACCCTAAAGCACTTCTTTCTCCCTCTGAGCTTACTTTACCAGACTTCCTTCACAATGCCCTTCTTGATAAAGATATACGACACCACTGGAGCTGTGCATGTGTGTGTTTGTGTGTGTGTGCATGTGCCACATCACCCTTCTGTTCAGCTCCTCTTTTTTCCTGGTTTTTATCTTTTTAGAAGCCTATGCCTGAATTTGACACTGTAATGTTCTTCTTTTTCCCTGATAAGACCATTTTTTGGTGATCACAGCTCGTGTCTTCAGCTTTAAAAAAAACAGCTTCTGCTTTGCTCAAGACCTTTATTTATGCACGTGTCCTCCTCCTAAAAATGAAATGATGAACAACATGACGAAACACAAACAAATAGAATTAAACTAATCTAGTTGCAGATAACATTTTGAGCAAAAGTTTTACTTAACTGCAACTCCTTCTGGTCGTTAAAACTCCTGTAACACATTTTTCCTTTCTTCTTTTTATAAAGCTTGTAGGAGAAGTTGAGCAGTCGTAATCTGCTAACACAAGAACAGTTTGACATATGAACTCAGTAACCCTGAGAAGAACAAGAACAATATGACCAAGTTTCAGACACATTCAGGGAGGGGGGCTTAGGTTGAGACTGACTTCATTTGCAGAAATAAAATGCCATCATGGTAAGCCAGTTTAAGAAGAATTTACTTGTTTGGAACTGTTTTATTCACTGCAGTGTAGCAGTTTAGTAGATTAGCAGACACCTGAGAGGCTGAGTGTTAACTTTAAAGCTGTTGTGATCAGTTGAAACACTTTTAGAAAAGGTATACAAAAGTTTACAAAAAGTTTGGTGACAGGTGAGAGTGCAGGTCCTTCCTAAGTAGTTTTTTGTTCTTATATGCCAGTTGTTCTGCTTATGTGCAAACGAAATGCATTTGAAAACAGTCGTCCTTTATGATTGATGATAGAATCTCAAAGGTAAAGAATATTCTTATATCATGTTATTGTTTGTTCAAATTATAAATTAGAGCTGATGTGGCTTCAACAAAAGGGTTACTATTAGAATATTTTCTGTATTGAGTTTACCTTGACAGAACAGACTGATATTGTTCTTCTTGTACAGAGGTAGTAAGATGTCTGAGAAACCAGTTATTTTTCAGGCTAAAAAAAACTTTGAAATGGGACCTGAAGACTTACAATGTGCTAAAGAAAACTGCAGAAAACAAAAGGACTCAAATCTGATGTGTCAGCTTTGGGGTCAGATGATGTCCCTGTGTGTGTTATAGGTGACCTATTTCACCCTTTATGGTTCTCCGTGTCTTTGTCTGCCCATGTTTTGGGTTCACGTTTTAGTTAATCATGTCTAGATGTCTCTTGTCTTGTAATTATTCACACCTGCCCAGTGTTTTCCCCTGATTTTTTTTGTCTTCTGCACCAAATACCAAAACAGTTGACTTGGCAATAAATCTGATTCTGATTGTCCCTTTTGTATTTAAACCCTCCTGTCGCTTTCCAAGTTGTCGGATCATGTTTCTGTCCATGCGTTCCTGTCCCTCAGAGTCCCATTTTTCATATTAAAACCCTTTTTGTGAGCTTCACCACCATCTCCTCCTCCAGTCCCTCCTGTCTTGTCCTTGACAGTTTCTTTTAAAAAGAAACTTTTCAGGTATTTGATATTAAAGCAGCTCTCTGGATTATTTTTCTCTGTATCAAAGTTTTCTAAATGTTTTAAATGACATTTCAGGTCTAAACTATGATCTATGGGTTGAGTTCCACAACATCTGTCATTCTGATGAAGACCCTCCTTCCTCCTAGAGACCCCTTTCCATTATTTCTTGCCGCCGACATTTTTCAGCCAATGAAATTCAAATGTCTGCATTCTCTCAACATGCACGCGCATCGACCAAACCTGTACCAGTAGGGGGCGCTGTCGTACAGGACGCTCCATGTGTTTCTCTGCCGTCTCAGCCGTTCACTGAGGACTCACAGCTCATTTCTACTAAAAACCTACCCATTCTCCAGCTAAAGATGGATTTATTTTTATTTTTAAACCTTTCACCTCACAGAATGGCAAGGCTTGACAGGGTTACGCGTTTATTTTGGTCAGAAAGTTCATCCAGGGCCGAGTCAAGTTCAGCTTCAGAGTCCAGCAGCAGCTCTCTGCTAACAGAGCTAATATCAGAAGCAGCAGGGACAGAGAGGGCTCATCAGACCCTCGTAGTGTTGGAATAAGATTGTGAACTGTGAGTGATTAAACCCTACACATTGAGCTGTACAGTTCATGCCCGCAACGTATATGCGCCGTGTGCACGCGCACACACGCGAGTGTGCGGGTGTCGAGATGTTTTGAGGAGGAGCCTTTGGACGTTAGATTCAAAAACTGCTCTCTTGCTGAAATAATCCAGAGTGCGGCTTTAAGAACAATACAACTTGCTAAGTTTTGGGTTTTTTAAGATAAACTTTTGCACTGCACAGATGCACAAAATGTTGTTTTAGTTCTAATTTAATTGGAGGTTAAGAACAAAACTTAGTTTATTGCTCAATATTGAGATTTTCCTGAAACTTTTAGCTTTTTAAAAGCTTTAACACAAAGCATTAGGTCATAAGTAATTAGAGTGAAATAACCAGAAGAAACGCTTGTCATCTGGCTCGGCTACTGCCATAAACAATTAACTCTGGGTTGCATGTAAAGATCACAGACATCAAAACAAAACATTACTTTAACACTTGGCTGAAACAGATTTTTAATACTGTTACCTTATCTGTGTTCAGAGCACTGAATGGAGGCAAGCACTCCCACCAAAAAGAGAATAAGCCAGTCAGATGCTGTTATTTACCTATTAATAATGATTAACTTCATTAAGGATTTATTGAACGTCTGAAACAACATGTCACACGGTCACAGATGAGAGGCGGGGTGCACCCTGGACAGGTCCATCACAGACTAACATGCATTCGTTTAGTTCTGTACTTTTCATTTGACTGTGTTTGTTTAAGATTATAAATTTCATACAACAGAAAAAGTAACAGGTCTGATGTTTAACAAAAAAGAAGTTCATGTGCTGTTAATGACTCACTTTATTATCAAAAACAAATCAGTTTAGAGAAACATGTTAGTTCTGCCTGGACAGTCAGTCTAATTGACCAGTTCGAGGACAATTTGCTCCCTTTAGTCAAATTAAATCTCAAAGATTTCACAACAGTTTTTGCAAAAGACATACTAGATAAAGAGTTTTAAAATCAGGATCAGAGGTCCACCCTTTATTCAGAATCTCATCCTTTAAAAACATAAATTTGGGTGTTTTGTAGCTCTACCTTATTTTATATCAACGCTGCCAGTAATTTGGCCCCAACGATTCCATTCCTTGTCTTCTGTTTTTTCTGTGGTAATTAGCTGTAGAGCAAGATATTATTCCTTCTGGAATGTCATAAAAATTCTGCCATGACAACCATGAAATGTGAGATTTGTGGCAACGTAAGTTCACAAAATAGCATTTTCATGACATTTTGCATTTGAAATGTTAATAGTTTTAGGGCACTATCACTGATGCTGTTGTGACTAGTTGACATTTGTTTGATCAGAAAAAAACACTGTTTCTTATTGGAGTTGAAAATAGGCTAGAGCTGAAAGGGAGATATTGTTTTATTAAAAAGTGTGAATGATGGGTTGGCAGTGTGAGATAAGACAATTTCAGATTCTGTGAAGCTAGCAGGTTGTTATACTAGCACCTGAACGGCTACATAATGTCAGAACCAGCTCCCTTGTTGACCTTAAAGGGTAAAAAATCTGTGAACTAGAAGGTTCTCGTAGAAATGATAGGTGGGGGCTGGTTTTTAACAGAGCACAGGACGGTGAGGGCCAGGCTTTTTGGTTTTCCGTGTAAGACGTAAAGTGAATCTTGCACCAGTTCAAGTGATTTATTCCTCATCTCATTTTTTGTAATAAAAATGTGTTCAAATTTTAAGAAGCTCTCACTCTTTTCTCCTCATCACATCAAAGATTTGACATTCTCCAAACTGAAGCCTTTCAACAGAACTCTTCAAATGTGTGACCTGAGCACATGTCCTCCAGTCGCTAGGGGGCGGCAGTAGCACGTAGTTCACCCTGAACGCGTCACTTCCGTCAAAACAAACGTCAAGCAGCAGCTGTCCGAGCGGGTCAAACTTTAATAAGACAGAAAACTAAAATAAATAGAATGAACACCACGCTGAAACACTGGAAGGAGGCGGCCACTCTGATTTTAGCAGCAGGTCACAGATTCGGAGCGGACGGTGTTTTACCGCGGGGCAGCGGCGGAGGAGGGTCCCACTACCTGCCGCACAGCTCCCACTTTAACTACGACGTTTTGTTGCTAAAGCGAAGCTCTAAGAGCGGATTCATGCCCAACGCTTACGTTTTCCCTGGCGGTATGGTGGACTCGTCCGACTTTTCAAGTGACTGGTTGGATATTTTTAAGTCGTTCATTAATTCCTCCAACTTTGGGTTGAGGAGCGTAAAACAGCCGCTGGAGACCAGACCCCCCATCTTCGCCACAGATCGGCTGAAACTCGGCTCTCTCGTCCCGGGAGAGGTCGCCCTGCGGATCTGCGCCCTGAGGGAGACGTTCGAGGAGTCCGGTGTGCTGCTGGTCGTGTCTAAAAAGGAGGAGAAACGTTTGTTTGAAAGTTTCGAGGATGGTGGTGTTCAACATTTCGCAGACCACGATCTGTGCAGCAGTGAGCTCGAGAAGTGGAGGGCTCTGGTGAACCAAAACCCGTCCAACTTCATCAGGATGTGCAGAGAGTTGGAGGTTCTGCCCAACATCTGGGCTTTACACGAGTGGGCCAACTGGCTGACTCCTGCAGGCAGATACGGTGCCACCAGGTTCGACACAGCCTTCTTCATGTGCTGCCTACAGGAGATCCCTCCTACTCTTCAGGATGAAAAGGAAATTGTTCGCTTTCAGGTGATCATCCTTAGAACACTGCATGAAAAAAAAACTGAAATGCTCCTTTAAAAAAAGTTACTGATATCTGTCATATCTGAATGCGATGTGACTAAATGTTTTATTATAGTCCTTATTGTTGGTTTCATTAATAGTCAAAACGTTTAAAGTAATGATTTTTTTAATGAATGGAAAGTTGCCAAAATAAAATTGCTTATAGTTTTTATTTTTAACAAATAAGGTAAACCTCATAGACTATTTTATTTATGCCTGGTGTGTTTATGTATACATTTTAGTTGCACAGATATAAAAAGTGCTCTGTGGTCATGATTTAAAAAGAAGCAATAATGAACTGATGAGGCCTTTTTATCCATCCACCCTTTATTTTTCACCAATGATTCGAGGCAGGGTCCAGGAGGGAAGCCCAGACATCTCCCCAGTGCCACACCAGAGCGAATGATAATGTCTGGGTCTGCCCCAGTGTCCCTTATAGCGGGACATGCCTGAAAAGCTTCAGAAAAAGGAGGCTTCCTACTAGTCAGATACCCAAACCACGTCAGCTGGTTTCTGTAGATACGAAGGAGCAGTGCCTCCAATCCAAGGTTCCCATAGCGCCTAATCTTATCTATAAATTGTTTTGAGGATCTTGTTCTTTTGTTCACAATCCAAATTTTGTGACCGTAGGTTCGGGTTGGAGCATAGTTGGACCTGTAAATCCAGAGCTTTGCTTTAAGGCTGAGCTCCTTCTTTACTACTACAGATTGGAGAAACTCATTACTGAAGATAAAACCCTGATCCATCAGTCCATTTCTCACTCCATCTCCCTCACAAACAAGACACCACAATACTTAATGCGTCTGCTTGAGGCATAGACTCACTTCCAACCCAAAGACAGCATCCCACCTATTGAGGCCATGGTAATATGTGGAATAGGTTTAGAGAGGCTGACTCATCCAATATTGTTTAAGCAACAAATCATTGATAATCACAAAAAAAGTTATAAATTGTGTCTTAAGTTTCACAGAGTACAGTGGGAAAAGTTTCTACAAGTCAAGTTGTGCACAGTGCTCAGATGCTACATTTGTGATGTCATTTCTAGTATTCAATAAAAGCTTTACAGTTAAACGCTACCTGCTGTTGTGTTTTTCAGTGGTCCACACCCTCAGAGATCCTGCAGAGCTACCAGGCCCAGCAGCTGTGGATTGCCCCTCCTCAGTTCTATGAACTCAGCCGTTTGTGTCGGTTTCCTTCACTGAATGACCTCCACAACTTCGCCTACCAGCGAGCTGCAGAAGGCTGTGAACAGTGGATGCCTGTTGTTGTCACAAATGATGAGCTCCACATATCGCTGCTGCCAGGTACTGATTGTTAACTGTGTTTGTCTGATGACCTACTAAACCACAGGGTGGCATTTAAGGAATAGACCAAACCGCCATGAGGTCACCTTTGGGTTTGTTGCACTGACAGCTCATTCTAAGCCACTTTATTGTCGTCGTTTTCCCAATTTTAAACTAAACTTAGCGAGTTAAAGGTGACTCAGAATTTATTGCATCATTTTTGTGTTTTGCCATACAATAAATCAACCACAGAAATTTGACTACAGGGGAATGTTTGTGTGAACGTATCGAACCATATTCCAGCTAATGAAGACAAAATGAAACACTTTAAAACTGATTTTTCCTCTTTTGGTCTCTTTTCATTCCAGGAGACAAACTTTATCCACGTAACTCCTCAGGACTGACGGAGGCTGATCGTACCACAGACTCTCTGATGAAGGATCTTCAAGATGACTCTGGACTGCACCGCATAGTTCTTCTAGATCCATACACCGCAACCCTACAGGTCTCCATCAAACCCAAATACAAACACCTGCTCCCGGTTGTGGAGCCAACCCCATCACATAACTCAGAGAGTCACCTTTGACCTCCACCATGACTGTTCCTTCTCCTCTGTTTTAGCACATGTAAAAAGAAGAGATTGTTGTAGAACTAAATAAAATAAAGGAATATTTATTTTGATTATAATGTTTAATTTGAAACAAAAACCTGATCAAGCACTAAAATCTGCATTGTTATTTTATTGAATTAACGAACCACTTATTTTTTTTAAGTCCTATATCTTCATCTGACTGCATTAAGGTTTTGGGGTTTGGCTGTAAAAGTTTGGTAAAACATTATGATTATTAAATGCACAATATCATTTTGTTTTAGCAGATGTTGCCTTGAGAATGCATCAAGTGGCTGTTGCCAACAGAAGCCTCCATGATCAAAAGACTTTTTGGGGGGAACTTATTTGTTTTGAAGACCTTTACAGCTGACTCCACATCAAGTATCAGTGACAAGTAGGATGTAAAATCTAAATAAAATGAATCATTTTTGTGAAAGAAGTAGAAAAAGTTTAATTTAAATAAAGGTGCTTCAATAAAATAAGTTGTTTACAACTGATTTCAGTAAAAAGTATTTTTTATTTATGACTTCAAACCCATGGATGAAGGTCTGAATAATGTCACAGTTGTCTCGTTTTGTGGTAACATGTCACAAACTTAGTGTCCAACTTGCCATTTTCTTTTTTTTCATTCACTGTTCAAGGACATTGATGTCTTTTATTTTAATTAGTTGAGCTACTGAAACAAGATTAATACAATTAATTAATTTAATGATATCAATGTAAATTAAAGCCAATGCCTACAGTACACTAGTTACTGAAGTATGGCTGTAGTTTCTGTTGCCATGGAGACTAGCTTTTTTTGTCAGTAAGAAAATAAATCATCAAATCTGCTCTTTGTAAATTTAGAGTGACAGTAATTCTGCTATAATTTAATGCCGTCAATTAAAGTATTTAAATTAAATAAGAGTGACAAAGACCACTTTATTAGGTACACCCTGCTACTACCTGGTTGGACCTCCCTTGATTCTTCGTGTCAAAGATTCAACAAGGTGTTGGAAACATTCCTCTGAGATTCTGGTTCTGGATCCCCAATGAGAAACTGCAATTTCAACACATCCCAAAGTTTCTGGTCTGCATTGAGCTCTGAAGGTCACTGGAGTCCAGTGAACTCACTGTCATGTTCAAGAAACCTGTTAGAGATGATCTGAGCTTTGAGACATGGAGGATTATCCTGCAGGATGCAGCCATCAGAAAATGGGTCCAGCGTGGTCATAAGGGGTGGAGATGGTCAGCAACACTCAGGACAGCTGTGGAGTTTAAACCGTGCTCAGTTGGTATAAGGGGCCCAAAGTGGGCAAAGAAAATCTCCAGAAGGGGATGTTTTCAGCATCAACTGTCAGACATTAAGTACCCATTTGATGTAACCAATCAGTAAACTGACAGGAAGACGTTTGGATCGAACTCACCCTTTTATATTTTTGATGGCTTTTATTTTCGTCCCTTTGTTGGCGCTGTCCTTGTCTGTTCTCAACCATCCTCTCGTTCTGCTTCAGTGCTGCGTGCTGTTGGGTAGTGGCAGCAGAAAGAGGGCGAGTTGAAATAACACTTCTCAACCTTCTGTGCTGTTTGCAGTCTTTGGAGGGTTTCTATGGAAACTCACATCCTTGGAAACCCAGCATCTAAGTCCAGATGAAGAGATGATGCAGTGGTCTGTCGCTGCCCTGTATGCAGCTTACCTCTTTGTGTGAGTGTGTAAATGGTTCAGTTATAAAAATCTCACCTCTAAAATGATCATGTTTAGTTATAAAAACACTTCAACACTGATGCTGCATCAACATTGCTCTTCATTTTGAAACCTGTGGCACATTTAATAAAGAAACTCTTGTAGAAGCTTTATCTTTTCCATAAAAAAAAAAAATCCCTCCTCATGTTTAATTTATTGGAGTCTCTGGGTGACAATGTAAGTCTGTTGCGAATTTCAAGTAGAGGTTCATGACTCACTGTAAGCAGAACGTGTGAAGTGACAACAAGGATAAACAAGATGTCTGAAAGCTTTCTGTGACTCAGATCTGAACACAGCAGACACTGATCTTTATGCATCAGAGTCCTGCCAAGGAACTCAGCCAGCACCATGGCCTCGGAGACGGATCCTTTTACAATGATCTGTCAGCGTTTCTCACAGGATTCTAACCATGAAAGGCTGACAAGAAACAGAAACACACATTTCAGCTCTTTTAAACTCATACTTGATACCAAAATTGACTCATAATCTAAAATCCCAACATTTTACTCTAAAACTTTTTTGCTTTTATTAGAGGAAAATATTTTCCAGCTGTGCTTTAATTTTGTGAGCTTGTCTGTGCTTTTTTCTCTCATTTTATAATTTCTTTATTACATTTTTTTCTTGTCAAAACTAGATGGATAAATTAAAACATTATCTTTCAAAAATGATGAGTTAGTGTGTTATTCTAGTAAAAACAAAAATGTAGCCTTATTGAAAAAGAAGTCTGTCTTCCTCTGCAGAACCATGTATTCCTAAAGGTTGTGTGCATGCGTTACAACCACCCAAAAAACATTAGCAGTACTTTTATTGATCTACATCAAACTGTAGGGGTTTGATCCCTTTATAGAAAGGTGTCACACATTAGCTCTCTTTCCTACAAGGAGTCTGACCTACTGAGGGGAGTCAGGTGGCTGTAATTAAATTAGAACCTTTGATATGATCAGTATTTAACTAAATCCAATTGGACCTTAAATGTCTGGAATCTGTTAACCAATTAGAGGAGAACATCCTTAAGAGCTAACAGCTATTAGTTAGGTGCTAGTTTGCACAGACTCGACACATCAAGGTGCAGTTTGAAGACATTATGTTTTATGATGATGGTGACTTCAGGTTGAAAAAGATCAAACAGCGATTCAAGCTGAGGTTCCTCTGGTTTGTTTATGCACTATAGGTGATTATTTAATCTGTTAGTAAAGGTTGGAGGATACTGTTGAGTTCTTTTAGATTAAATGCGTGACAAATTTAAGAGTATACAATTTTGCAAAGTAATACTGTCCAAAATGGATTAAATTTGTTATAAAAAGTTGTTTTTTCTCCAAAGAACCAATAAAATGATTGATGTTTGATCAGCAGCCTAATTTAATTTTAAAAATGTTGTCTTATTTTACTCATTTTTGTCAGTACCATTTGGTCCTGACTGATCTGTGCTACTTCCTTTCTCCTGAACTCCGTGACGCCCAGGACAACTGTTTCACCGACACTTTGGGCCAATCCAGAAATATCTTCAAAGGCTCTTAGAGCTAAAACTATTAGGGAGCTAAAGCATCTGTGTCACTCTCTTTTAGCACAAATTTAACACTAAGGTTGTTAAGTCTGAGAATAATCTCCTGCTCAAAATACCTCTAAGTTGATTAGGCCTGTGCATCTCCAGCTTTAGTGTTTACAAACTAGGTCTGGAGTTTGGACCATCTAATTTTAGCAGCAAATGCAAGGCATGGACGCTTCACATGACATAAAGAGACATTAAAGTCACAGCTTGTGTTGCTGCCTTCAGATTATCGAGTGTGATTCAAAGTTTTATTATAATAAATAGAATTGATCGTATGTACATCATCTGACTCTGAAGTGTACAAATCTTCATTCATGTTGCAATACATTCAAAACAGCAAGAAAACCCTGAAAGCAACAAGAACAGGCTTACAGTGAACAGGTGCAATATTAAGACTGTAGGTCCAAAGACTCTCATGCAGCATGAGAAGCTGAGATTTGATTTTGGGAATAAATAGTTTGATTCCTATGATCTGATCATATTCAATAATTAAATCCTGCCAGCATGAAGTTAATTTCCACACTACATGCCCCCCCCCCCCGTTTGTTTGTCTGACATTTCCGGATTGAGATCCTACATTTAAAGCATCAATCAGCTGAGCACACAACAGGGATACTTCACCACATGGCTACATTTACGCTTGAGCTTTTATTTCCCCCACTAATCCACTTGGATTACGTGTTGTTTGGATCATCCTGGTGATGGCCAGACACTGTCACGTAATTTTAGGACTTTTTTTTTTTTTATCTCCACCAAAACAAAAAAGGCCTATTCCTCCCATCAAAACACTTTTTAGGATCTATGTCCATCAGTCACTATGTTGTTCTAGGCTATCTTATCAAGTGCAACTCCTCAACTCCTCAGAATACATTCAGAAAACAGAGAGGGGACTGTCTAACTTTGACAACACGTTGTCTCCCCTTCTAGAGCTCTCCCCGTGTCTCCCGTGGAGCTGCCTGCTCTCCCCCCACGCTGCGCTCCGGTGAGCCGCGCAGGTCGTCCGTCAGGGTGGGCTGCTGTTGCTCGGACACCTCAGGACATGTTGATAACTAAATATCCTAAAACCAAAGCGACTGCAACGATGATGACGAACACCACCACGGCGCCGATCGACGCGAACCCCCCCTCCCTGGCGCCCCCGCCTTCATCATCTTTGGGCTCCTCCTCGCAGATGGAGATGACGCCAACGGAGGAATTTCCCACGCTCATGTTGGACTTGAGCTCGGCTCCCGCTTCCTGCTTGGCCACGACTGCCCACGGCGCCACCTGCACCTTCATCTCCATCTCCTCCACCATCTGGCTCACCTGCGTGATCTCGGTCTGCAGGTCCCGGAGGTCCGCCGTGTCGATGTTGCTGTCAGCCTCGTACTTCATGTTCTGGACGCTCATGGCCCGAGCGGCCACCGCGATGGTGCTGCCGGTCATCCCCGTCTGGATGAAGTGCCTGGTCGGCACCTTGAGGGGGAATTCCTGACCAATCTCCAGGGAGCGTTTCATGTCCACCTCCAGGAGCTCCATGCTGCTGGAGAACAGCACCCACAGGCGCTCGTACTCGGCGCGGTCCTCCTTGCTGATGCTCTTGTCTTTGAGCAGGGAGGTCAGTTTAGTCCTGTTGGCCACGGCCAGCTCCTGGGCCTTTTTGCGGGTCTTCTTCAGCTCCTCTCGCAGGTTCTGGGAATCCGATGTGCTTCCCATAGCGATGACCAAGTGCCTGTAGCAGGCTGTGACTTTGTTCAAAGCGTCCAGCATTGTTTTGCACTCCTCTTTTCCCATGATTGGTTAAAAAAATAGATTCTTCTTTGGAAAATGCAAAAACAAAAGAAGCTTTTAGGTGAAAATGAGGAAAAAGGTGGCCACGATTCTCAGTTTAGTTCCCAGAGAAGCACGGTGCCATCTCTAAACCCACACTGATCAGAGAAAATGCATCTCTATCCATTCTCCCTCCAATGTGCAGGCAGCCACACAGAGAGCGGCTTAGAAATTAATGCTTCCGTCACCTAAATGGCTTTAGGTTACCTTTAAGCTTCACCGACACGAGATCAAACCTCCACCGAACACCGGTCCTCCTGCAGCAGGACGGACACAATCCAGCTACAGGTGCCCCAACATCCGCCTTCAACTGCGCCTCTCTCTTCATCCGTCTAAAATGAGCCCATTGTTCTTAAAATGACGCGCAGCTGCGGCTGAAAGTGTTCAGTCAGTGTTAGGAGGAGAGGAGAGTCCAGAGGGGGGAACCAAGCAGAGCCATGGCGCCTCGGATCGGTTCGGAGCTGCTCGTCTGCGCGCGGAGCTGTCCACTTCAGCACCCAGTGGGTGACGCTTAAAGCGCCTTCAGCGGTCACATGTGCGCACTAAACGGAGCCATTCAGAGACGGGCGCAGAGGCAGGCAGCCAAACAAAGCAGCCCCGCCGTCATTGGTTTGAGTCACACCGGTGTCTGCTTCAGATGCGTCCCGTCATTGGTTGGTTCGCGGTTAGTGGGCGGAGCTGAGATGTCCATCAGCAGGGATCCCATTTATTGACTATTTGTCATAAAGAATCAACAAAAAGATTCCTGCAGATGAGAACTGATGGATAAACAAGTTGTTTAATAAAACATTTTCAGCTTTAAACTTTATGATTTTGAGAATCACCTGCCCGCTCACACTGTTCAGCCAGGAAGGATGCAGGTCGTTGCACATACAGTATTATTGGATGGATAAGGTGCTGTTAAGTTGGCTCCTGCTGTGCTGAGAGACTGTGTGGTGTGTTTGCCTGCTTTGCTCTTTTTGCATTATTGAAGCGGATGGAGCCTAATGATCCAGCGCTGCAGCATGAAGTTAATGGACTGAAGAAGTAACGAGGATTTATTTCTTGTCTTTGCTCCTATTTTGAGCCCAAACCCATTTTTCCTCATGGGATTTACACACATTTGGCTCATTATGCCACTGGATTAATTACATGTGTATCTGGCTGTGCTATAAGCTGAACTATTTGCCTTATGTGACTTTTAAAACACTGGTGCAAGCTGAAAAAATGAAGTTACGTGAATTCAAGAGTCTGACAAATATGAACCATGGTGTGCAAACGACTCCACCTGGAATTTATACCAGGTGGATCCTGACTTTACTGGTGAAAGAATAAAAGCAGAAGTGTTTGCCTGATTTTCTATAATGAGATTTCTGCTAAGCTGGTCTGGATTCAAGTGTTGAGGATGAGTCAGGTGCACTCTGGCTGTACTGCTCTCAGATTGAACACATCATGGATAATTCAATTTGTGAATTTCCTGCAGAAGCCCTGTGTGGTTTTCTGGTTCTCGGACAAATAACTGGAGTCTCATCAGGTGTTGGTCATACTTTTTACAATGAGCCTGGGAAAACAAATGATTCATGTAACATCTAGCTTTGGTTTTATCATTTTTTAATCACATTTTAATAAGCAAAAGCAAGAAAATCTATTATATATATACTACAACATGAGACCTAAACTGTGTCACATTTCAACCAGATCTAATTCTCTTGGTGTTGTTCTGGGTTTTTCTGAGAACTTCAGTTTTTTTTTTTTTTTTCAGATAAATCAGACACTAACAGGATCCTGTGTGACTGAATTTTAAATTAACAACATTACAGGTGAGTTCACTCAAGGATCACTGAGGATGTGTTCAGGTCCAGACGCTCAGGAACACTTTTGGTTCCATATTGTTATAAAAGTTTAAAAACAAAACTTTTTTTTTCTGTTTACCATAAGCATGACACACAATGCCTTTCTCAGGTCTTTTTCAGTATGTTTTTTCCTAGGGATGCACCTTTATCACTTTTTTTCAAATCGATACAGTACCAGTACTTGGATCTGAGTACTTACCGATACCAAGTATCGATACAGATACTTCTACCTCACACAAAAAATGCAATGAACTGGAAGACAGGTTCTATTTTCTTCTCTGCTTGTAAATGAAGGTGAATTAGCTTTTTTTTAATTAATAAAATGATCACAAAACTATGTGGAAAATAAAAATTTTCTGTGAAATTATTGCGGTTTCCTAACCTCACCGTTCCTCTTTAGTTCAACAGCTCCCCCTAGCCACCAATCTAGAAAACTACAACAGAACTGACAAATGAAGCCACCTTCTGACCGCAGTCAAAGCAACTGCATTGTTATCGGTTAACTTTAACGAGTACGAGTACATATCTGTATCGTATCAGGTCAATACGATACCGTATCGGTGCATCCCAAGTTTTTTCTTTTTCATTTTCCTTAATGATGTTGCTGTTCACATGCTGCAGTAATTTAAGCATTTATTTGTCATGTGTGTTCCATTTTCTCAACTTCATAAGAATACATTCCACTCCATCCAAGTATACAGTATATTACTTTTTTGTCTAACAGGTCTGAAAATACTTTGAAATTCCAACATTTAAAACAATTAAAAAGTACATCCTTTGGAAAACCTGAAGAAAAATGCTGAAGAATACATCAAATTTAAAAAATCTGTTTATTTTATCTACTGATTGATTAGATCAGACAATTTTTAAACATCTTTTCCATCCGTTGCGCACACACACACACATGCATTTACTTGCAAATGATTAGTATTCTTTAAAACAAGCACCTGACAGATGAAGTCATGCTGAGCTTCTTGTGTTTTTCTTTTCTCTGCAGAGATTTACCAAAGTCTTGTAATGGTGACTTGGGTTTTATGATCAACAACCCATTTTAAATCACTATCATGCTTATTGTTTTTAATAAAATATGTTTTAGAAAAAATTCAAATATTGAGGTTTGTTGTTTTAGGAAAACTGAAATCTGTTACAACACTGATACAAAAGAAAAAAAAGATTGGATGATGGCTCCCTATAGTGTGAGGTTTACTTTATTTACAGATGAAACCAGAAGTTTACATACACCAAATAAAGACACACATAATTTTCTCTCTGAAGTTAAATCCGACCAAACGTCTNNNAATGGGGTTTATGCACGGTCACTTCCTGGTTGCGATAGAGGCTGCCGCTCCCTTCCGGTTCAACGCTGTTCCCACACAAACTGGACAAAATTGATTTTTTTTACCCGTTTTCTTCAAGACCTGCCGCGCATCACGGTAAACGATGTCCACCGAATTTTTGAAAAACACACAGAGACGTCTGCGAGCAAGCGGGTGAAGGACTTTAAGCTGTATATAACCAGCTTTATTCATGAAATTGAAGGTAAGCTAACAGCGTTAGCTCGTAGCTTCCATCATCAAAAAACAGTGAGACAGATCTATATAGCCGTGATCGTGGGCTCCAACTGCTTCCCAACTTTCAACTTTCTCTGGTCTAGCTCTACGTTATCAAACACCAAGTCTTCATTCACCAAAAGAATAGTTGTTCCAGTGAAATAACACACGAACGGCGCCGCGCCTCCTCCATTAGCCTCGTCCACTCGGCTCTTTGACTACTGTGCTGCAAAGTGTGGACTGCAGACACGGTGTGGTTAGAAATGATCACGTTTTCTCTTCTTAAGTTCACAATCCTTCCTTTTTGTAGTTATTTATTCAGTGGAAATGTGTGGAAACGGACTGATGAATTATATTCAGCTGATGCGGTACACAACGGAGCACAGCAGTGTTCAGCTGTCAAGGCTTCCCGTCCGCTGATACTTATATGATGGCTTCATTTCTTAGTGCTATAATATGTATATCATTCTGTACTATACTATACTATTACTCGTTTTGATTATAAACAATATCTTTAGCTGGAAATGCACTCTAACTCTGGAAATCTTCACGTTTCAAATGGAACCGGAAATGGTCCCGCGAGGTAATTTTAAACCGGAAGTTCTACTAAGTACTCTGTGCATAAAGCCTATTGGGTCTCGAACTGGTGTAACTGGTTTGTAGGCCTCGCTCACACACATCTTTTCAGATCTGCCCACAAATTCTCTATAGGATTGAGATCAGGGCTTTGTGGTGGCTCCCATACTTCACAGTTGGGATGGTGTTCCCAGAACAAGCGTTTCCCTTTTTCCTCCAAATGTAGCAATGGTCATTATGGCCAAACAGTTCCACTGTAGTTTCATCAGACCACAGGACATGTCTCCAAAAGGGGTTTTGTCCCAGTGTGCTTTTGCAAACTGTAATCTGGCTTTTTTTTTAACGTTTCTTTTGGAGTAACGTCTTCTTCCTGGTTGAGTGGCCTTTCAGCCCATGTCAGTACAGAACAGATTTCACTGTGGATAACAACATCTGACCAGCTTCAGCCATCATCTTCACCAGGTTTTTAGCTTTGGTTCTGGGGTCGTTTTTCACATTTTGGAACAAAACATGTTCATGGGACACAGAACCTCCTTCCTGAGTGGTATGATGGTTGGACATTCCCATCATATCTATACTTGTGTATAATTGTCTGAACAGATGAAGGCAGTGCCTTCAAGCATCTGAAATTGTTCCCAAGGATGAAGCAGACTCGTGCAGCTTAACAATCCTCTTCCTGACATCCTGGCCGGTTTCTTTTGACTTTCCCATCATGTCAAACAAGAAAAGAGTGTGTTAGAGGCGTGGCCTTAAAATACATCCACAGGTGAGCTTCCAATTAACTCAAATGTGTCAGTTAACCTATCAGAAGTTTCCAAAGCCATGACATCATCCTTAAGGCTTTCCCTCATTGTTTAAGCGATAGTAATCATTCTGTATGTAAATTTCTGATTTTGAAGACAATAAAAACATATCTGACATATTCCCTCATCATTGTGACATTTAGCAAATAGAAATAATTTAGATTATTCTAACTGACCAAAAACAAGAGACGTTTAGTCGGATTTAACTTCAGAGAGTGAGAGAAAAATGTGTCTGTCTTTTTATTTGGTGTGTGTGTGTGTAAACTTCCTGTTTCAACTCCACACTGAAATGTTCACTAAAACAAAAACAAAAAAACCTTAAAACTGACTGGTTCACTACAGCACTGATGATCTAAGTGGTGCCATGTTTTAAAAGTCAAACAGGAATGTTTTACTTGGCCGAGACATGTCCTGACAACACCAAGAGCAAAGTATTACTGTGAGATGAGCAAAAACATCTGCAGGCTCAAGACTGATGGCATAAAATGAGACAAAGTATAATCCAGATTAGCAGGTTCCTGCAGGTCCTGGGATTAGCGGTGTAATGCACACTAATATATCTTTTAATGGAGGCCGTCATCTGTCTGGATTGCATTTTCGTCATATGGAATCAATGTTTTTAGGTGGGAAAATGGAGTGGGCTGCCATGTGGAGCATCCCTTCAAAGTGGAAACTCACAAACATGTTTTCTCTTTAAGTGCAACAACTCTCAGTGCAAATACATTAGAGGACTCTTTAATAACCATCAGCCTTTTTTGATAATCCAAGGGGGAAAGCTGCAGCAGAGAGAAACCTTTTGGCTTTGCAGTTACCATCTGTTACTGATAAATGTATGAACTGAATCAACTAAGTTTTAAACGCATCATCTTCAAATTCAATCCTGAAACCATGAATCCTCAATCAACCTTCATATCGAGTTCTGTCAGTATGTTGTTTCTCAAAATCAGCTTAAGGATCACTCAACACCAGAGGGAGGTCAAAACTCTGACAGTTGAAATAGAATTTGAACTTGAGGTCTTGTTATTCATGCGTTCATCCCTTCCTGGCCTCAGATTCAGGTGCTGAGATGTTTGAGAAGCCTGAGTTTGCAGAAAGGTGAGAAGATGAGACCAGAGATGTGAGCTGTCTTAGCAGGAACGAGGATGATGTATTTAGTTATAAAAATGTTGACGGAGAACTGAGGGATGAGGGAGCACAACAGAAAGAGGAAATCTGTCTTTGTTGAATTATTGATAGAGCTCATCCACTCTGTGGCCATGTAACTCTGCTCAGCCTGCAGCAGCACGGTGAACCGTGAGTTCCACAAAGGTGCAGGCTCACCACTTAACCCCGACATACAAACCCATGTACACAGTGGAGTTAGCACTGCAGAGGCCAGGTCTGATTTAAAACAAGCATGCTCAAATTCAGCTTTTTAAACTTCAAACTTATTAAGTATAAAGTTATGATTACTAGATTAAAAGTCTATAAGATACGAAGTAATAATAATGAATTTTCTCTTATAGGTATGAAAACAATCCTAATTATGAGCTTAAAGTCACTTTCTGACTTCTATCATTATTACGAGTTTATGTTAGAACTGTGAGGTGCAAAGTCATTTTGTTTTCATGATTATGCCAGAAAAAAAATCCTAATCATGAGATGCAACATAATCACTATGAGTTTAAAGTCCTTTCATGAGTTTCAACACAATTATTCTAACTTTCAAAGTCTTATGATATTCAAGGCCAGAAATTTAAGATATAATTATGAAACACCAAGTCAGACAACAACTTTGCATTTTATAATTATACCTTTTGAAACTCAGTATTTGGAGGGAAGTCATAAATTGACTAATTTATATTATATTTACTTAAAAGCCATAATCTTGATAATCTTGACCTGTTTTCCTTCAAGTGGCAGGAATGTGCATCAATTTGAGTAGTTTTGAAAAATCTGGCTATTAAACAGATCTTTATTCATGTTTTTCCTAACATTTTGGGTGTTTTGTAGAGATTAGAACAGATAAGAAGTTAAATAAAGAAACCTTAGGGTTTATTGATCTTTGACCAGAGTTTTCTTTCCAGTTTTTGCATTCAGCTGCAGCATTAACAGACACACATTAGAGTGTTATTGATCTTCTCGTCCAGCTCGCCGTTGTGACGAGCATTTACGCTAAAGCTTTAAGGTCTAGCCTGTAAGAAAAGAGAGAGAGAGAGAGGGAGTCTGGATTTTCTTGACCACGAACTGTAACTGGCTTTTAAAGCATGAATGTTGGCTTTTTCTAGTAGAGTAATCCTGTCTGATGTGCTCCAGTCCATGCATAGCCCCACGCCAAACTCAGATGAGCCGCAGAGATCCAAGACATCTGTCGGGTCAAAGCTTAGCTCTAATCCCATCACATCAAGGTAAGCCATATGAGGTGAGCTCCAGAAAAACCCAAGGGATGTTTGACAAGTGTGAAAGTGATATATCCGATGAATAACGATGCATCGGTAAAAGATGTGTGCCAATTACTTTGGATGTGTTCCTCTGAGTGACTCTCACAGCGTTTATTTGGTTTCAGGCTACCTCCCAACACACAAAGCATCTTGTGAGCTTCCAGCTTTTCCTCTTGCTGCCTGGATGTGTGAAGGACGGACTTGTTTGTTCTCTGGCTGCTTTTCCTGAAGCCTTAATGTGATCCATTGTATTTGCAGAAATCAGACCAGAGCGATGAATGGAGGAAACATTAAAAAGATGCTCTTTACGTCTCTCTCAAAAGAACCTCGTAACAGATTTCAGCAGCTTTGTACTCACAATAAAAGAAAATACATCAGTGATTTTTAAGGAGACCCACTGACCTATTTTTGTCATCAACAACATGCATGCATTTTAATTTGACGTGCACATGCTAGAAAAACAAAAACATGGTCTTTGTCATTTCCTGCTTTACTTTTTTATATTTAAATAAAGTGTAGCGTTTTGAAATAACTATTAGTTATTTTAACTACACCCTCTTCAGATAACATTAGCTTATTTTTGGTTTATAATGAAAAGTGATAAACTGTCATTTAACCCTGATAATAGCTAATATTTATTGAAGGCATCTAGGTTCTTTGAAAGAGTACAGTGAATTGAAATACCTTATTAATAATGTGAAGCTGAGACCAGATAAAGATTGAACAACTGTTTAATTTGAAAAACCTAAGAACACAGACAGATAAGACAGTTTGAAAGTTTGATGTAAACACAATTAATATTCTTAAACATGTTGAGGATGTTAAAGATAGTTTAATTGTGAGTTTTAACGGACCGTAGCATATGTTTTAATGACTAGGGAAGTTAGTTAATTTAGTTAACCTAGTTGTGACTTTAAGAGTCAATTTAGGGCTAAATTGAGTTTGGAATGGGATGTAGTTTTGGCTTAATTTAGTTGGAAGAATTAAGCTTTATCAAAGCAAACCTCTCGATCAGAAAGTGGTGTTCGCTCACTGAAAGGTGGACGCTCCTAGATCTGGCAGGCGTTGGTTTCTCCACGAGCTGAGGCTGGAGTCCCCAGACTCGGAGTGGTGGTCCTGGAGGGCGTGGCCGCCGAGGACCTCGCTGGACAGTCCGTGGATACGTCCCGGTCAGCAAGGGAGACATTTCAGCAGGCATGCTGAACTCATTTCTGATCACCCCGTGGTGAGGGAGAGACTGAGAGGGAGAGACGAGAGGCAGGTCTCTCAAGGCCTTGTTCAAAGCTGATGAGGGTTCAGCTAAGATAGCAGCATAGCAGCTCCGGCTGCCTTCAGGCTGTAGCTCAGACCAAGACTGAGACTGGACAAGACAAGACAAAACTGACAAGACTGGCTCGTACCGGAACTGAGTATTAGTTTTGAGACGAGTTATCTTAAATTTAACCAATCAGAAGATGTTAAGTGTACTAATCAGAACTGAGTTAGTGGAGTTGTGAATGGTTCTGATTGGACAAGGGACTGTGAGGGAGTTACCAAGTCACATGACTTCCGCCCGTTAAACTCACATTATAAACGTAGAAATGCATGACATAGCAGAGAAGCATATTATAACACTGAGTGTTGCCCCAGGTTTTTACCCAACAACACCGCAGCTGATGGCAGCCTGACCAACTTGATTTCATGACCGAAAATCTGAAAGGAAGTGGTCACTGAATGATGATGAGAAAAGAACTAAAGTGGATAAACAGGAGGGAAAATGTTGGATTAATTGTATATAAGTTATCAATCTTTAGTTCTTATAAACATTTCTATGCTTAGAATGATGAACTGTTTTGTTCTATGCCTGTATTGTGCTTGTGTGAGAACTGTTTGCAGGAACAAGATGCCTCAGAGGAGGAGAATGCTGGCAGGTTCACACCCTGATAAGGAAGAGACACCGGCTCTCGCCTGATAACGGTGTAGCAGAATGGAGAACAATCGTCCTTGTGTATGAAATTGTACTTATGAATTGTGCGGTTTCAGCTGGTTTTTTTCCCCCCTCCCTTTGAGCAGACTGAAACTTCATTGTAACTAGGGATTCCTGACTCTAATAAATAGCACGGGGAGGGGGGACTGTTTCAGAGTGAGTTGGGAGATTGTAACTGAAACAGCTTCCCGATTCATTCTCCTTGCAAGTAAAACCTTAATGATTCTGTGTCTTTGTTCTTACAGATTGTGAATTATGTTAGAGGTTTAAACCTAACACATTATAAACGTAGAAATGCATGACATAGCAGAGAAGCATATTATAACACTTTGAGTGTGAGTGTGTAGGTGACCCTGAACAGGAACACAGGCAACTGTTCTGTAAACAAGAGATTACAGTTGGAACACCAGTCTGTGGTGTTACAGAAGAGAATCTTTACAGAGAGTGTTTTATTAGACCAGCTAGTGTCCAGTTAAGGTCATCTGGGAGATGGACACCTGAAAGTGGACAGTTGGACACCTGTAGGAATCTTGATTCAGGTTAAACATAATCCAAGAGTGATTGTATTCCAAGTTATTGGGAAAAAGATGGATTATTGTTGTGATGGTCAACAGAGGTCAAAGGTCAGAGGATGTAGCCTATTTGGTGAGGCTACAAAAGTTATACCTAAATAAAAGCATACACCCAGTGACCAGGCAGCAGGGTTTGATTTGTGTGTGGGGCAGTGTGGTGGTGTAGCAGAGATAAGCATGTGTTATGTCAGAGGTCATTCTTTAAGAATAAATCCTAGCAGTCCAAAGCTTATAGGGCTTTCACTTAGGTCTCTGTGTCAGAAGATGAATGGATTGATGCCCCAATGCATCACTTCTGTTTTTGCTTTTATCAAATGTTTCAGATCAGCAAACATTTCATTAACAAACAAAAATAACCAGATTAATTATATCAATGTATAATGATGCTTTTAATTATTAAAAACAAAAAGCTATCCAAAATGTGTAAATATGTTATTCCCCCCTGAACCCTATAAGACCTGGTTGTCACAACTGTAATCAAGCATTTGCAATAAGAAATGTTTTGGAATTTTGTCCCACTGTTCTTTGCAGAATTGTTTTAATTCAGACACGTTGGACGGTTTTCCAGCTTGTTTAAAGTGCCTGTGACTCCATATTTAAATCACTTTATATTAAACAGGTGTAATC
>SSNR01000247.1:207649-233205 GCA_006937965.1 Callopanchax toddi | reverse complement strand
GCTCATTTCTACTAAAAACCTACCCATTCTCCAGCTAAAGATGGATTTATTTTTATTTTTAAACCTTTCACCTCACAGAATGGCAAGGCTTGACAGGATTATGCGTTTATTTTGGTCAGAAAGTTCATCCAGGGCCGAGTCAAGTTCAGCTTCAGAGTCCAGCAGCAGCTCTCTGCTAACAGAGCTAATATCAGAAGCAGCAGGGACAGAGAGGGCTCATCAGACCCTCGTAGTATTGTTGGAATAAGATTGTGAACTGTGAGTGATTAAACCCTACACATTGAGCTGTACAGCTTATGCCCGAAGTATATGCGCCGCGTGCACGCGCGCACACGCGACCGGACGCGCGTGTCGAGATGTTTTGAGGAGGAGCCTTTGGACGCTAGATTCAAAAACTGCTCTCTTGATGAAATAATCCAGAGTGCTGCTTTAACTTATCAGGCATCTGTGGGGGAAACCAAACCTGGAGGAAACTCACACATGCATGGGGAGAACATTCCAACTCCACGCAGAAAGGCCGCAGCTGGGATTTGAACCTGTGACCAGTACTAACAACTGCGCCACCATGCAGCCCAACTTTCATACTCAACGTTCCAAATAAAGTGGCTATTCAAAGTCAGTTGATGACAAATCATCATTCAAAAATGTATATTTTCTCCAGTTATCTTTGTTTGATTTTGAAAATTGTTTGCTGATCTGAAACTTTTAAGTGTGACATGAAAGCAAAAATAAAAGAAAATATCTATAAGTGGGGCACATACAGTATTCTTTCATAAGACTATATATTTGAGACAGATGTTTGTGGAGAGATCAGCTGAGCAGGATGTGCATTAGCAGAATTGGACCTTTAAAAGCACCGGGTCATGTTGAGTTTGAACTTTGAGCCATCTGCACGTACATACATAAATACCAATTTATGAATATAATATCTTTGTAATGTTTACATAAACAAGGAGAGGAGCTGCAGCAGCAAAAGTACAGCCACCTTCAGCACACTCAGCTGACCTGAGGGGACGGGAGGCTGTGATGCAGCAGCTCAGACAGGTAGGCTGAGGCCAGGCCATTAAGGGCAAATAAAATAATTTTCTAAAATGAACAGGCAGACAGTGCAGGGAGGCTAAAATAGGTGAAATGTGGTCAAACGTTTGTTTGCCAGTTGCAGCATTCTGAAGCCTCTGAAGCAGAGTGATGTGCGATTCACTGACTCCTTTATAAAGTGCATTACAGTAATCCAGCCAAGTGATTTGAAATTTAATGAATTTAGGTGAATGATTGCTCAGATCAGTTTCTAAAATTAAGTTTAATAAAAATCTTAAACAAGATTTACAGGAAAAACACAAAAAGATGCTTCAATCATTAGGATGATTTCAGAAATTTGAAGCTTCTATGGCTGACAAAAGTGTTGCATTAAGTGTTAAATGAAAGGTCTAAATGCTAGTGTAACTAAAAACCTAAAAGGTTTTGTTGATGTTCAAAACATTTTTAAAATCCATCTTAAACTTTAGAAGATGTCTAAAACTTGAGAGCATTTGAAAACTTGTGGTCTACTTATTCATTACCCATAGTGTCTCTTTCTATATTTTCACCTGCTTTTCTTCTTGTTTTCTCCTTTACGTTGCTATTTTACCGCAGATAAAATAATCTTATTGACTGTATTATCTGAAACACAACAAACCGGCAACATCTGGTTTCTCTGTTTCCCCATATTCCTACTGCAGGGTTAGGGTTAGCTTACCACAGCACTCAACATTTAAGCTTCCATCTTATGCAAGATTCCTGATTCCAGAAACATTCCAAATACAAAAGTCTGTTGTTGTTTCAGCAGCTATTTATTGTCCCTGAATCGTTTCCAGGTTCATCCAGATGTTTTGGATGATATAGTTATATGGGATAACAAGAGCCTCTGGGAGGATGCAGCACAGTTTCCATGCAGCCTCCTGTGGCTGTCACTCAGATGCTCATCAAACCGTAATGGAGAGAAGCAGCTCTGAAAATGGAAAGCGCTTCAGTCCCCAGATTCAGCCTTTAAGCTGCTTTAGAGGATTGCCGGATATTTTTTTCTCTCCCTCCCTCTGAAACAGACAGCTGATACTGGCTCTGAACCAGGACAGGAGATGCTCTGAGCTTTCAGCGTGCTGCTGCAGACACAGGGCAGAGAGTGGCCAAGCTGCTTTGTCTTGGCTTTATAATCTACAGTTGGGAGACACGTGATGAGAGAAAGTGCTGCCAGGAAGGTCCTGTTGCTCCCTGCTGGTGATGTCAAGAGAGCATCTACCCACTAGTACTGACTAAAGACTGTTCAGGTCAACCTAAATATTTCACTGAGTCACACCAAGTGCTCTCTGATGTACATCCTAAAATACCTATCGTGACAGACCCAACCAGAAATGTAACATGCATTAAAGTTTTAGTTGCAGCAGGAGGGACGGAAGCTGTTTTCTGCTTTGTTGAATTACTCATGAATGGACATTGTGTTGAAGTTTAGGAAAACGGGCAGAGAAGAATCATTTTTAAGAATTCAAAACAGAGAGACGTAGAAAAGACGCACCAAGTTAATTCAATGACAATTTTAGGATCTTTTAATTATTAAAGTGCCTGTGACTCCATATTTAAATCACTTTATATTAAACAGGTGTAATCTTTGATGCCTCTAGATCAGCGTTGCACCATTAGAACTCAAAATACGCTGTAATTATTTCCTAACGAGCAACTCAGAGATCAGAAGAAAGCGCCGCCTTCCAGTTCTGCTGGGTTTCTCCTTATTTGGCAGCCTGACACTTCTGCTGCAGCAGGGGGCAGTGCCATCGCGTGAAAGAGAAACGAAACTGAAACTAAACACTACACGGTCTATGGGCAATGGCGGCGGCACTGCCTCGCTCCAGTTGTCGTGAACGTGCATGTGGGAGGAGAATTGACCATATAAGCAAGTCCGGATCACTATGACCTCATAGCGGGCTGGAGTGAAAAAACTGTTTGAAACCTGGGTCTGAAATCTGGAAGAGCTTCTCACTGGCTGTACTAGGAGACAGATGGACGCCATTTTTTGCTCTTTCTGGCAGGTTTAAGGTGAAAACTCAACGTTGCAACATGATAGATAAGTCAGAAAACATGGAAACCGATGTCATGGGCACTTTAAGGGATGGTTGAAATGTATTAATCTCAATGGCAAAAGTCTATAAGTGTGTTTCTTATGGAGTTTTGCGATATAAGCTCAGCAGAAAAGAATAGTAATCTCGTTCATGCAGTCATTTACTCATGAGAACGTCTCACAGCTGAGGAGGGAACGTTTTTATCTCTTACACCTTTTATCTCTTTCAACACGTTATATGTCTTGTACCGATGCATTAGGTAAACTGCTTTTAAAAGCTTAGCATTGTTGTGACTATGTTTACAAGGACTGAGAAAAAATTAAGAAAATATGTAAATAATGAGACAAACATTTACTTTAGTCTTATTTAACCAGGAAATTAATAATTATTGTATTTATCACTAATAACAAGAATGTCCTGACTAATTTAGATGACCTCTCAAAATACCTGACTCCAAATACATTTTAAATATATATATATATATATATATATATATATATATATATATATATATATATATATATATATATATATATATATATATAGGCATGAATTTTCACAGAACTATTTTAAATGACTAGAGAAGATTTAAGAACAGAAAAAATATGCAAGAAAACAATAAATAATTTGTCAAATGGGTATAATATTACCTTAGAAAGGAATGTTAATATAGTAAATAGAAATTTAACAATAGATCATATTCAACTGAAATACAAATACACACTTGCTTAATGTGTATTGAGATTAAATACTATATCAGACATCTAGGGATTTAATAAAACTTTAAAGTATGTAATAAATGTATCTGAGTGCAAAACAACCACTACAATAGGGAAGCTAGAGCTTCTATACTCAGGCTCAACTGTACAGATGCACTGAGGGAGGCACAGTGAGCTGTCTCATACACTGCCACCCACTGGCCAGTAAGCATAATTTCATGATAATCTTTGAAAGAGCAGGTGGATAATGACCAAAAGAATAAGATTGTGGATACAAGTGGCTGAAATGAGTTTCCTCCACAGGGTGGCTGCCTGGGCTCAGCCTTGGAGATAGGGTGAGGAGGTCGGACAGTCGGGAGGGGTTTGGAGTAGAGCCGCTGCTCCTCCACATCAAGAGGAGCTAGCTGAGGTGGTTCGGTCATCTGGTCAGGATGCTTCCTGGAAGCCTTCCTGGGGAGGTGTTTCAGGCATGTCCTGAAGATGGGTCAACCCATTGGAGAAATTAAATCTGCAACATGGCCAGGGAACGCCTGGGATCTTGCCAGAGGAACTGGCAGTTGGGGAGAGGGGGTCTGGAATTCCCTAGTTGGGATGCTGCCACCTGGACCCGGATAGGCGGAAGAGGGCAAGGCGAGGAATGTTGTGTCATGAGAGTCAGCTAAGAAGTGTTGCTGTATTTTTACAACACTGCTCTACCTGTACACAATAATAATACATTTGCTGATGCCTTTCAGGTCACCTAAAAGATGATAACAGGATTTAAAAATATAGAACTAATACAGGATTATGTTAATAAAACATGATGTATATGTCACACAGTGGGAAATTTGTTTTTTGTACTTTTATTTTCTTAGACTTTTTAACAGGTGGTCGCATGTTTATTGTTTTTACTAATTTACTATTGTATGTTTAATATTTTTATTGCATGATTTTATGTTTTTAGAGCACAATTTTAGGACGTTTTGTATTTTCCCCCTTGTGTGAGCCCTGCCATAGGAACTGCATGGTCTAAGTGGCAACAGGTGAAACAACTTGACTGATTAGCCATCAAGCGGAGCTGAGGAGATAAAGGGATACGGAGGTGTGGAGCAAGGAGAGAACGGAGGGAGAACAGAGCAGAGAGTTGTGCGGATTGCGAGTGAGAAGGCCAGTCGGCCAGCCTCCCCCTTTGGGGGAGCCGGGCGTGAGGAGCCAGCCGGGACGCACCCGCTCCTCCGGAACCGTCGGTCCAGTGGGAGAGCTGTGGAGGTCGAAGGCGAGGCACGGGAGGTGGACAGGCGCTCATCGCGGAGGACACAGGCAGAGGTGGGGACCTCTGCCCGCGATCGTAAGTGGCATCCACCTGTGCAAGACCCAGCAAAGTTTAGGACTTGGATGCTGGTGTCGCTAATGTCTTACAGCTTCCTGGATCGACGGAGGGAGTCACGCACCGGAGGAGCAGGGCAGTGGCGATGGACGGAGCAGGGGCGGACATCCCCCCTAGCTGGATGAGTCCCCCACAAGGATCAGGCGGATTCCTTCCCCTCCTCTGGGCTTTTTATTTGGTTTTAGTTGTTTTTTTTTTTTAAATCATTTTTAGCGTCATCCTATTTTACTTTTTTATTAGCTTTGATCTAGTTTTATTTCATAGGAGACGCATGGACTAGAAAATAAACATTTATTTTCTAATTTGTTTTTACTCTGACTATCCTTGGGTTCCTGAGTTGCTGCTCCCCCTGGTTTAAGGACCTCAGGGTCTTGGGTCAAGACCTTTTGGGGCCCGGTGACGTATTATGAAAACCTCTGCTTTTCTTTCAGAATTTTAATATATTTTAACAGTTAATACAAAACAGTTTTACATTATATTTACAGTTTAGTACTCTAGTCCAGATCAGGCCAGTGGAAGCCCTCGTAGCGTCCATTTTCATCTGGAAAGGCTGTTCTGATGGCGTTCACCACACATGATGGCAGGGGCTTGTGGATGTGTCGCCCAATGAGGCCATGTGTACACTGGACCATCTGCCTGGAGGCTAAGTAGCGATACTACCTGCAATGTCAATATTTTAAAAATTAAATCCTCACCTGACAAACTTAATGCTTTTCAAAGTTATTACTACTACTACTCTATATATGGATATATTGTGTTGTAGTAAATTATACTATACCATTCATGTATATATTTCACTAATGTTGTTGTTCACCCCTACTTTCCATAATAAAACTTCCAGGGATGTACTGTAGCTTTACTAATTTAATGTATTATTGTAGATGTTTGTAAGAATGCATGATTGTGTAAATAAAGCATGGTAAAATGTCAAAACTTCAAAAGAAAAATGGACGAATACTGCTAATTATCCTTGACATCCCATCCCCTTTGAAACATTAAATCTGCTCTATGATGACCAAAGATTTGCTGTTCAGTCTTTAAACAAATTACAACATATTCCATTTTCATAAATATTGTGTACTTACTCATTTAACGGCAGGTTTATGGGCCCATACTGCTCTTTAAACGTGTGGTACACCAGCTTTAGAACATACGGGTTCAAACAGCAGTCCTCAAATCCAGGATGGCCTGTTACACACCGGATATGAGGTGCTGGAGGATTCAGCAGCAGCTGTCTGAAGGGTTGGAGCTCTTGACAGCACACACTTTGGATGACATTGTCCATTGCTCCACAGTTGCCACACTGACACCTGAATAATAGAGATAATGTAAATTAGAAACTATAATTATGAATAGCAGGATGATTGGTAACTGAGCATTAGCTTAAAGCTAAATAAAAGCTACATGGTCAAATTATCATAAAATATGTAAATGTCTTGCATTTGTATTAGGTTACATGAACACGTGTAAAATCAAGGGGGCCCAGGAAAAAAAGTTTGGGACAAACTGGGCTACTATCTCCAATAGCTCCCAAGATAGCTTTACGCTGTAAACCTCCTTGTGCTTTAATATTGCTGTGTTTATACATATTTAATGACATTAGACAACTCCTTGTAAATAAACGGATGTTTTGGAAATGCACCTACCAGTTCACGTGGCCCAGTCTGTGCACATTGTGACGTTCCCACAACTCCATATCTCTTCTAACACCACTAAAATAATGTCTGTCTGGGCTGCCAGCATCAGGTGCTGCTGTTGGCTCGAAACTATACGGTTGTGAACCTTCAGCATCTGAGCTGTAGGCGAATTCTTGTTCCGAATCTGACGACATCTCCTTGTACAGCTCCATATAAACAGCGAAACAACTTTTCCCTCATTTCGTCACTTCCGGGTTTTTTCTAGAAGGCGCCGTTTTTCAAGTGGGTGACGAGCAAACCCACTGGGAGGCACCAAAATATGCAAAAAGTTATACTTCTTAAAGGCATACTCAGTAGCCAGGTAAACAAACGAGGTCTCGCTAGCTAGTTTACAGAAACACGACTCGGAGCACTCACCCCTCCCGCCGGGTAAAATCCAGAAGCCAGCCTCCCCGCGGACATGGTACCCCGTTTTGCGACGATAACAATGCAGAATCTAACTCCAGTCGTAGAAACGTTCCCCCAGCTTTTCCTCTTTTCACCTCCAAACGTTTTTAGTTTTCTGCTAGCTGAAAAGGTGTTTTTTTGGGGGGGACTCTGGTATTTTTATCTTAAAATGGCGACGGCTAATTCGCTAATTCTGTCTTCCTTTCACTTCCGGGATGTTCAGACAGAAAATGTGTCCAGGCAGATTATTGGTGCATCCAAGCAGTGCGGAAATGCGGCAGACAGACAGCTGGGTTGTCCAATCCTATCGTTCGGTCCGAACGATAGGATTGGCTGAAGTTTTTAGAGAACTGAGGGACTATTTTATTGATTTCTTTTGGGTTTTTTTTAATCTCCACAATATATTTATGACTATACTATGTTGGAACGTTGTTAAGAGGCTTTAAAAAAACGTTAAAAGCTACATTGTTTACCTGACTTCTGAGTATGCCTTTAATTCAAAATTGCTTCGATTGGTTTATTGGGATTGGGAATATATTTTCAGTTTTATTTTCCTGACTCAGATTTAGAAGTCTTTGCTGAAAATTACATATTTAAAGATTACATGTGTTGATTTTATTCTAGGCAAAAACAGTAATGTCATTATCTCATTTTTAGTTAAAATTAAAGTTTTATCTTGTTTTTAGAAGAAGAAAAAAACTATTTGATGCATTGCTTTTGTGTAAACTATTGTGCTTATCTCAAAAATATCTGAAATAATAAGATGAGATGCATATCCATCTGAAAAGGTGTAAGAAATGCATTTTCCTAAGTTTGTTTGCTTGTGTTTGTTGAAAATCTTTACTGGATAATACATTCGAAAGAAGATGCTGATGAAGACTGAAGAACAAGAATGGAAGAAGATATTTGACAATTTATTGAAATAAAATTCAGTAAAAAAAAATTTCAGAGATTCTGTTTTTCAAGTTTGTATTTTTTATTAATAAAGGTGTAAACCTTTATTGTTAGTGAGAAATGTAATTGGAAAATGCATGTTGATCATGTTAGTAAAAAGATCTATAAGTCAACGGGTATAATAAGGAGGTATCTTGTTTTTACAAAATGTCTTTAAATATTATACTATATGACCCTAACCCTTGATCTGGGTATTCTCTATTCTGGAAAAGATTTTTTTTTTCTTCAGAATTGCTTTGTTAGAACAGCTAGATCAAATGCACGTGCAGCTTCTGCTCCTTTATTTCATAAACTAAATATATTGACTATTTATCAAGTGAATATTCTCCAAATATGTATCTTTAAGATTTTATGTTCTAATGGCAAAATACCTACAGTTTAGTGCTTTTTAAAAGCCAACTCATCTATTCATTCACATAATACACATCAGTTAATGTGTCTTCATCATATCGGTCTGTAGTCTGACAAGTTTCTATCGGCTATGGGGGTTCAACCATAGATATCATATATGATATCATATGGGTTCAACTCTGTGGAACAGTTTTTCTCATTTGGCAACTCAGTGTTCTACAGTGGAAGCATTCTAAAAAAAACATCTAAAAAAAACATTTAATAAAGGGAGAGCAGGGACATTAATTTTGTAAATTTTATCCTATTGGCTTTAGATATTCCTTTATTTACTTACTTTCTATCTACTTCTATTTATTATTTATTTACTTGCTTCTATTTATTCTTTATTTACTTGTGTGTATGCTGCTGTGACAAGTGAATTTCCCCACTGTGGGATCAATAAAGTAATTCTATTCTATTCTATTCTATTCTATTTATCTTACCAGGTTTTAAATAAGCCTAACTGGCTTTTGCCCCCTCCTGCACTGTATTTTAAATTATTTGTCTTATTATTTGTGCATTCTTATTGTGCAATTAAATAAAATTGTAAATTGATCGAGAAGAAGCAGCCAGTGGAAATGTGATGGCCTTGTACTTTAGTGGTGTAATTCTGTCTTTAACCACAAGGCGGCACCTATTTGACTAAACATAATTTCCGAGCGTTTACGAAAATGCCGAAAAAACCCGAAGTGAACCCCGGAAGCTTACTGCTACTGGTCGCTGTCAGACCGTTGTTTGCGCGATGTGTCGTGCCTGCCGATGTGTGGCTGTATTGCCTTTCAATTTAATATAAACTGGACATAAAATGAATTGAGGAGGCGTTCTCCACGTGAAGAATTGGGACTCTTAAGGTATGTAATTCAGTTGTCACGCGGGAGGCGCTCTCATACACTAGCATGTAGCATGTTAGCTGTGTTAGCTTCTTTCATTGGCTAGTTAGCAGTAGGATTTAGCCAGCTCTGTTGCATGTGAAGTAACGTAACAGGCTAATGCAGGCGGCTGAACCCGGTGTTTGTGCTTGTTGAGGAATTTCATTTTATGTCACGACCTTTACCGCTGCCATTGTAACTTAAAGAAAATAGCTAAATCATGCCCTTAGCTTAAAGATGATTACTAATAGCTTTACCATATTAACAGTCACAATCGGATAATAAAAGACATGAGTGAGTAGTCAGATCCAACTGATCTGAAAGTGATATTCAATACGTGTTTCATCTATTCGAGTATTAGTATGAAATTGTTGTGTTTAAGATTATTTAAAGCTTAACACAAGGGTATTCTGACCCTCTAATAATAAATGAGTCAAATGTCAGAAACACGACAAAGACACATGCAGTGTCAGCGAAAACAATGCTTACTGTACAGTTAGATGATAACAATAATCGCGATTAATAGCCGGAATGGTGACTGCGTTTCCTGTAAGCACTTGCAAAATTTTGGATGGCACCCAGACAGGAAGCGAGTTGTATGCAGTGTTGTGATGTGAAGTTTTATTTGGTTCATTCAACTAATTCTTGTCACGTTTTTACCATTGCTAACAGCCTTTGGGTTGCTGATGATGCTTTTAAAATGGATAAAATCTGACACGTTTTGGTTTTGCTACACTCTTGCTGATGGAAACAAACATTTTAATCATAAACCACAAGAATAATTTATTGCAGAACTTCACACATTGTTATTGATATGAGCTACTAGAGCTTTGCTTTGTACAATGAAATTTAGATGTCTTTCTTAGATGTCAGCCTAAATTCTTTTTATAGTGCTTGTGTGGATGTGCTCTACAATGTTGCCCCTTTACTTGCCTGTCATTTTATTTTACAAGATAGGGGACAGTGGACATTGCACTGTTGAGGTTCTTGTGCAAAACAGGTAAAGTTGCACTCCTAATTTGTTCCTTGCTGTCTTTGGAGTAGTAACAGTCAGCATGCTAATAAAATGTAATTACTTCAGGCATCATTTGTTGACTGATTTGTTGCTGCTTTTATTGTTATTATTAATATTTACCTTCAAAACACCTGAACTTTAATGATCCTGTCACAAGAAAATCCATTTCACTAGCTTTTGAGAAGCTACGGTTTGTTGGTAGCTGAGGCAGACTGGGATCAATATAAGTCCTAAAATGTCAGCTAAACATGGGTTGCTTGTGCAGTGGTAGTCAACAAAGGTTGGCTTCTGAATGAGTTAACATACAGAGGCATCGAGCAGCAGTTATAATTAAAGTAGAGCAAGGGAACTGAACATTCTGGCTTCCTTTTTTTTTTTAGTTACATTTAATAAGAAACAGTTGGTAAAAATTTAGATATGATGGAAGTTTCATGTACATTAAATATGCAGTCAAATGTGATGACTGTAGTGATCTAAGCCAGATGGTGTTGAAGTGACATCTGGTTATGTTTGTGAAAAAAGATGAAAAGGGCATTTGGTGGGACTTTAATTACCTACTCCCATTATTGATCACAGAAATTCAATATTGTCATTTTGGCCGCTATTAGGGAATTCAATATCCTTTTATATTTGATGTTTAACAGAAATCTATGTGGAATAGTAGACACTCTTGGTAAATAAATACAGTTTTTAAAGGTCAAATGGCCAAAAACTCATTTAATAGTCTCTCAATGTGGTCCAGTTGGCCTAACAGTGCCTGCTTTGTGAATATGACACTTTAATACAGCATCATCCTAACAAATGTAAAATTGTCTGTTCCTTTCTTTCATACAGAGATATGAGATAGAAGGACAGGTATCATAAAATTTTTCCTGGCCTATTTTTTTCTTCATGCTGTGATTGATATTGCTCACTTGACATCTTATTTCCTGTGCTTCCTGTGTTATAAGATTTTGTGGCATCGGTAGAAACAAACAACAAAAAGGCAAGAAATTTATCAGCCTTACCAATCCAGATTTCTGAAATTTCCATAGTTACACAGATTATCGTGAGACACTTTTGTTGTTTTGTTACTGATTTTTTTCATTAAACTTGCAAATATTCAAGAGGAACTAACTGTGAGTGCATTTTCAAAACATCTGTATATGTCAATATAATGCACATCACTAATAACTACTTCCAAGATGGCCTGTGGAGGGAAATGAACTTCCAAAGAGAACAGTCATCATTGTTTAATGGCTGTCAGGAAGATGCATTTATTTTGGGATGTCAGCACAACAAGCCAAAAACCTCTTCCCTCATTATCCAGTTTGCAAGCAGTGTCAACTCCATCGGAAACAAACATCTGTGAGATATTTAGTCAGCTAAAAACTGACTGCTTCGCTCTGCAGCACCAATGTCCCTGGAAATGTCTCGTTTGATTTAAATGGTTCAGTGAAGGAAGTGGTTATTTACTCCGAACCCTGCATCTGGTTCTGCTGGTGAACCACATCAGTGGGTAGAGTGTGACTTTGGGGAGTTCTTCATCTTAGTAATGGTTAAAAATCTTTGGTCAGTAATGTATAAAAATATTCTAAGCAGAACTTTAAAGTTTTAGGTAAGGGTTGTGACTGACTTTCACTTCAGCAAAAGAAATGCTCATCGGAACTGAAAATGATTCACATAAACATCATTTGAGAAAACGGTTGTAACTGTATAGATTATCCTTTATTTAAAAAGTAAACCCTAGCAGAAATTAACAAAGATATGATAAACAAACATATTTATTGTAATTTTTTTTTTTGCACTTTTTGATAGAATACATTTAGAAAATTTCACCTTTTTTGATGCCACCTCATAGCACCAACTTCTTACAAATATGTTTCTGTGTTTATTTTCATGAAAATATTAATGTTTTGAGATTTGTTTCAGTAGTATTGATCCTATCCTATAATACTTGTGATACATGAATAGAATATAATTAAAGGGTTATGTGTAATAACCACGTTTCACTGTCGTTAGAAAAAGGTATCAATAATTGGAGCATGATTAATGAATGTTGTGAGATAACATATGATGTTAGATGTTTCAGTGTAGTAGAGTTATGTTTGAGATTGTTAAGCATTTGAATTAATGACAGAATATTTTGCATGTGTAAAAACAAGAAAGTCCAGAATAATAAATGAGCATCCTACTATCCTTTGCATTTTGTAGTACGTTCAGTCAGCATTTCAGCATAGTCAGATGTTTGTGTTTTGTTATGACTTCTTGCTTTTCTGAGTACATTGCAATGTGGTTTTTTTTTCTTTTACACTAAAGAAACTCAAAACACTTTGTTTTATTTGGTTTACTTTGTCAATAATGTCGAGGCATGCTGACAGGCAGCAACTGGGTCTACAGATTATTATTAGCCTGAATGTACCACAGCAGCAGGATCAGTTTCCCAAAGGGACCTGGATAGCCATTGATTTATCTTGAAGCTTTGGACTTTGTCTTTGAGCTTCTTCTGAATTTTCTCTGGCGACCTTGACATGGAAACGAAATCCAGTGACTCGTGATTCTAATAGTTGTAACTGCATGACTCAAAGGTTGCTGCTCAGCTTCAGGGCTTGGAAACAAGATTGAGGATTATAGTCACTTAGTATATTTATTTACTATATAAAATGTTGGAATTAAAGACATTAAAATACATTTTGTTCTCAATTTTTGTCTTTCTTTTCAGGGCAGGATGCAGTCTTCAAATCACCGACTACGAGACATGGAGCAACACCACCCGCTGCTGTCGGCAGGTGCAGATGTTGAAGCAGGAAGCCTGGGAGCTGGAGTGATGGTTGGGAGTCATCACTCAGGCCACACAGCAGGGAACCGCACACTGTGGTTCATTCAGGACAGTTGTGGTATGGTGTGCGCGACCATGACCTGGTTTCTGGTTCTGTACGCTGAGTTTGTGGTGAACTTTGTCATGCTTCTGCCCGCCAAGAGCTTCTGGTACTCACTGCTTAATGGAGCCACCTTCAACTCCCTAGCTGTGCTTGCACTGGCCTCGCACATGCGCACCATGTTGACTGACCCGGTAAGGAAGTTGAATAACTGGTAATGTAGAAAGTTAAATTAATCAAATTTTGAAGTGAGACAAAGCTTTTGATTAAAAAAAAAAAAAAAAAGACTGCAATAATAGAGATAAATCATACATTTGGAGTGCCTCGAAAAGGATAAAGGATCATTTGTAGAATATTAAAGAGCTGTGTGTTGAGAATCTTTATAATTGAATGCACATTATAGTTCTAGTCTTCTACTCTGAATAAAGAAGCCTCTAGTAGATGCTTTAATAATTCAAACTAAAGAACAAGCAGAAAACCCTGCCTCTGTCTGACACTTGGAGTCACTCGTTAATATAATCTGGGACACTGAACTGAGGGGTAGTTTGTGAAAGCTGTAAAGAGCAGTTCACTAAACTTTGTCTATTAGCTGTTTAATCCAACTACAGACCAATTTAAAATGTCACAAAAATATTAGTCAAATATCTTGTTGCATGCATTGCAGCCTAGTAATAGTATATGTGCTGATGTGTAGTCCTTTGATGTTTCAACAATATTTCACAAAGTGACCATAATTTCCTGTTACTTCTTTTGTGTCTGACATTTTTCCACATCGTGACTTGGCTGGATTCAGCTAATTCGTGCTCAAAAGGATTATATGTCAAATACTGTGTTGTTGTTGCTGCACAACAGTGAACTCTTCAGATATGCAGGGCACTGAATGTGAGTTTTAACTTTAGGGACTCTCCTCACCAATCTGTCATCTACCATTATAATAGTATTCAGGACAGGACAGACCAACCACTGGCTCTGGATCAGTATTTATGTGCTTCTTGTGGCCACCAAACTAAAACCAGCACGGATGTTTCCCAAACATTCACCTAAAAAAGCTGTTTGTTTTTTGTAAATAATAGCATAATATAATGTTTGTTTGTTTTTTCTCTCCCTTCCACATTTCTTTAGGGTGCAGTTCCTAAGGGCAATGCAACCAAGGAGTACATGGAGAGCTTGCAGCTTAAGCCTGGTGAAGTCATCTACAAGTGTCCAAAGTGTTGTAGCATCAAACCTGAGAGGGCACACCACTGCAGGTCAGTCCCACAACATGTCCTCACAGCAGACACACCATCACTATAGTTAAACTGTATGTAAAATGTAGCATATTCCAAGCTTAAATTCAGATGCTGCAGCTATTTTAGAAGAACATCTCTTTTGCTGACACATCATAAATGTTGACCGGTTTGAAACTAAATTAAGTTGTGAAGAGCTCCTTGTCACACTATTTAGAGTAGCTGTGTATTAGAAGGCATCTGTATTATGTTATCACGCGTTAACATCTCTCTCCTTTCTGCAGTATTTGTAAACGGTGCATTCGTAAGATGGATCATCACTGTCCGTGGGTCAATAACTGTGTGGGAGAAAAGAATCAAAGATTCTTTGTGCTTTTTACTGTAAGTACACGGAGAATGTCATGGAAAAATTGTTTTATAACTCTAGCAGGAGATTGATAGACATTTGTATATTTAAATGGTTACCATTTATAAACCAGGCCCAACTTTTTTTTTTACTTACTATGCTATGTTGTTTTTAAATTGTATTTTATATCAATCTAGCAAACAGTTTGCGAATCTCTATTTTGCAAGTGAAAACCTTCTCCATATGCCAGTTGGTGCTTGTACTCTATCTCAGTAACGGTGTAGTGCACAGCAGAAATGGGCTTACATCAAATGTATTCTCATCGCCATCTGTGACTCCTGATAACATCAGCACTTTTTTTATTGCTTCATATGCTGACTGGAAGTTTTTGAAAACAGAAATCTAAAGCTGTCACATATGGCTTAGCAGTGCAAGGTCACCTGCCATTTAAAAGTTATAATTTGCCCTTCTTGCACACCTTCATAGATGGATAACTTATCCATAAAAACGGAGATACAACATGTAAATTAAATAGTGTCTTAAAAAATTAAAGTCAAATAGGTGTGGAGTTTAACTACACATGAAATTCTGAGCTCTACATCACCACTTCTTGCATTTCTTTTGTTTTTTTCTCACAGATGTACATTGCCTTGATTTCTGCGCATGCCCTAGGTCTCAGTGGTATGCATTTCTTCTCATGTATTAAAGTCCAGTGGAATGGTAAGATCTTTCAGCATTTACAGACTTTGGACTCAAATAACAGTGTAGGTTTGGAGTTTAAATGAAATGTAGAAGTCTTCACAGATCAAAGAGCTGCCATTGGTCTTTTTGCTCCCTTGTGGTCATCTTTGTAGAAATGAACCCCTCTAATGAAATGTGCAGAATGAGCCTCTTTTAGTAAAGTTGTGATTTGTCACGGTCACTGCTGGAGAGAGGGCTGCTGCATAATTTAGAATAAAGGTTTTAATTCAGCGAATTACCAGCTGTGGTAGCTTTATTAGACTTTAAATAGACTGCTTCAGTTAGGCTCTTATTATGTAAATTTACCTGTCTTTATGAAGGGGTCTAGTCTGGTGTCTAATCCATTAAACAAAAGAATCGTTTCAGACTTTAATTTTTCTTTACTTTCAGTGTTGGTTGATGTATAGTCTCAGTGAGTTGTTCAGTTAAAACGAAACATCCAAACTTGCCTCTTCTTCTGTGTTCAGAGTGCAGTGAATTCTCTCCAGGAGTGTCTGTGCTGCTGCTGATCTTCCTCTGTCTCGAAGCTATCCTCTTCCTCACTTTCACCGCTGTAATGTTTGGTACGCAGATCCACTCCATCTGCAACGATGAGACGGTGAGTATCCACAGAACCTCTTAACTCTTGCTCTTCTCTAATGGTTGGGTAGTTTGATGTCAAGTCACTTTTGTTCATTGTAAACAAACTGAATATCTTGCAGGAGATTGAGCGTCTTAAAAATGAGAAGCCAACATGGGAGCGTCGTATGAGATGGGATGGAATGAAAGCTGTGTTTGGGGGTCCACCCTCTTTTCTGTGGTGTAATCCATTCACAGGGCTGCGTCTGAGGCGCCTGCTGCTGTTGAGTCACGGTCGCCGTGGTGGATCAGAGTTTTCTGTCTGACAATTTGGACAAGCTGAAGAAGATCACTAACACTCTGGCTGTGTGTAAAGCAGGATTTCTTGTATGTTCTCTTTGGCGGGAGCAAAGATGGACCTCTTTTCCTGGAGGCTGACCTTATTTGACAGATAGACTACAGTCGGACTTCTGTGCATCAGAAACGCCTCTCGGAGTTTGTACTATCAGTCCCTTCTGGCTGCTGTAGACTCTACACCTTTGGTGTTGTTCTGCACAAGCATCTTCAGCAATTAGTATTGAACAATTTTGCTCTACATGAGCAACGTTTTGGTTTGTTTGTGGTTCTTTTCTGTTTTGTTAAAGCATGTATGGAACTCAAGTGACCATTTGAGGAACTGTTGGACTTCAACTCATGCACCTTTAATACGCAGCCTAAGGAGTTCATTTTCTTTGCTGCACAGACAACATTCAAAGACTGTATGAATATTTTGAAGGGGGAATCTGCAACATATTTCTTAATATCACTGGACCTAGACAAAAGGATCTTAGTGAGTTAATGCTTATACTCTTCTAGACCCAAAGGACTCTCAGTCAAGGACCTCCACTTCATACACAACCCTGGAGAAAAGCCCAAATAAGGAGCACAGTGGACATCAGAGATTGTACTTTCTGATAGAACGACAACAACATGCATGTAGGACAGCCCAATCAGTCAGTATCTCAGCCTAGAAGCTAGGCTTTCATCATCTTCAAAACTGAACAGGCTACTGTGAATAAAAGCCTTATTTTTATTCAAACGGACTGGGGGGGCTTATTCTATCTTTTCATTTGCGTTGTCATGCTTTTACTCTTTTGAGCTGAAAATTTTGCATCATGTGAGCCAGTAGAAATTAATATTCTCTTTTTGTAGATGCTGAATACCTGCTGAAACATCATCACTCATCAACTTTATCTGCTGTTATTCTGAGTCATCATTTGGACAAAAGCAGACCTTTTGTATTAATAGTATCTGTCCATAAATTTGCCATTTCACCACTCCAACATGCTGCTTAACAGCTCTACAATGTTTCTAAAACAAGAAGTGACCGTCAAACCACTGAGATGCCTCCCTATGTTTTTGTAACAAAACAATTCTGGTTGAAGACTTAATGTTGCATCTATTTGGGAAACTGGAGGCAACTTATGTGTTTAGAAGAAAAACGGGAACATTTGAATGACACTGCATTGCTTTTACACATTGAAACGCAACCATACAAGCACTTGAGGGGAGTCTGAGATATAGTTGGTTTGCATGCTGCTTGACAACTGTGTGGTGCAACCATTTAAAAAGAGGGACTTGGAAACTTTACCACATCATTTAAATCATCGTCAGCTTAGTTTGATATGTCAATCAAACCGGTAGATTTTAAAAGGATTAAGCATTGTAATGTATAAGCATTACTTTTGAACAAATCTTCAAAAGGATCAGATGTTTGCGAGGCTTTTCCCAACTTTCTACTCTTTCAGGACAGGAACTGATATTTTTACCAAAACAACTAAAGCAGTTAAAATCATGCAGTCAAGTAAATTGTGAGGAAAAATATAACAAAAGTGTCTATGTCCTAATTTTTACTTTTATATAAGTAACAGAGCCTGTTGGAACTTGTAACTGTGGCTTTCTGAATCTAAAGTTCAAGATTTAAAGTCAAGTGTTGAGTAAGAGACATGTATTGTTTTAGTTTAGTCGAATCAAAACCTTTTATGTGTTATTTTCTTGGATTTTTGGACAAAATGCTACTGATGTTTTGCTATCTGTGGTCGTCAGGAGAAGATGATCTCCATTGTTTACATTACATGATAATATTGAAAGCTCTTAGGCTATGTGTGTTAAGAAACATGCTGGCGTTAGAATGTAAAACCTGTCTATTTTAGGACCAGGGGCCAGAACACTGGGCGCTTAATTGATATTGGGGGATTTTCTTAATGCTGGTCTCTAATTTCTCTTTTTTTGTTGGACTGCAACACTCCAGCAGTACATTTTTTAAGTTTTTAAGCACAACTCATCCACCAAGTTGTTCAGTGAAAAGCAGAGGTTAGCCAAAAACATACGTTCTTAAAGAAATCACATTACACCGATGTGCATATTCAAAAGGCAAATGGGGTTTATCAGGAAACAGCAGAAAATGTAATTTTGAATCACTTTGTTGATTTGCAGATGCTTAAATATGTTGCTGATCAAGCAACAGCTGTTTTTGGAAACGGTAGCTAAATGACATTCAGATCTAACAACAAAAATCTAAATAATAAATGATGTTTACTAGATTAGAAACCAATCTCTAAAGCAGGTCTTGGAGTAACGAAGCTTAAGTGGTTGTCTGTGTTTAGTAGGAAAATGGGGTTAAAAACAGATTGACAAATATCAATGGTTGATGTTGGCTGGTATAATTTGGAAAAGCATGTTTGATGTATTTAACAGTAGGAGCGTTTTGTATCATGACCGAACTTGAATGCTGTAGTTAATGTCTCAAAATGAGATTCCGTTATAGGGTGTGTAGTTTTAAATCCATGATCAGTGGAATAATCTGTATGAGTTTCAAAACATATTGATCATGATTATTATGCTACCGTCTGCTGTGTGACTTAAAGATTCAGTCACTGTGATGAGACGAATATTGAACATTGTGCAGAACTTTCAGTACAACACTATGCCATCAAAGCTTTTTCTCACACTAGCTTGCAATTAAAGAGAATTTATGTTGAAAGTTTGGGATATAGAGACTTTTTTTGTAATGTACAGTAACAATGATGGATGTTTGATTACATATTTATATTTAACTCTGCCATAAAAAGTTTTTATTTTCTCTCAAGGGGGATGTTTCTTTAAGAACAAAAGTCTTTCAATTTTATAAAAGTATAAAGGTAACTATTAACGACATATAAACTGAATGTTTTACGTTTTAATTTTGAATTGTGTCAAAATTTTATGTCATCGTAAATGTCATTCTTTTACATAATAAACTTGAATAAATTAAACCAAAATGGTGACCACTTTTTATTTTATGCCATTATTTTGCAATACACATTTTTGTAAATAAAAGTTAGTTTGTAAGTAAATGTGTTGCTCAGTTTAAAACACACACACACACATATACAGAAAGACATTGTTTTCAAATGCTGTATATAATATTAAACAGTTTACACTGTAAACACAAGTGTTTTATTACTATTATGGTTATTCAATTTCACTAAAATATATACTGATGATTTAAGGAGGAAGGCAGCTTCACAACCACTTAGGATTTGGAGAAAGGATGTAGTAGAGCTGCAAAACAATGGGTGTTGCCATCAACAACAGATTGGACTGAAACAACATTCAGAAGCTGTATACAAAGAGGGGATGAATACTTGTTGAGGAACACCATTTTTCAATGTGTGCAGCAACATTTTCTTTTTTAGTCTGTTGTGGCCGATAACCCGATTTTGAAGTCCCCCTCCAGGTTGCAGATGAGACAATTTGACCCTAACCCTAAACATGAGAGATAACTAAACATCATCACAGGTTGGATAGATAGACAATGAAGTGCAGTTTCTGATACAGAAACAACATTTTCCATCTGAATATGCAAAAATTTAATACTTTGCATATTTTGTACAAATTTTGCACCTTAAATTATGTTTTGCACATTTAAAAAGTGTTCTCACATCCATCCTTCCATCAAATATCAGCAGTTCATATCCCAGTCGAGAGGAGGCGGTAACTCTTCCGGAGCGGAAGTTCTTTAAAAACTTCATAGACGAAGAAGCGAGAGTAGCGCGAAAATGGCAACTGAAGAACATGAAAACAACAACATTATTGACGTTGAACCCATCGTTAACCGATGGATAGTGGATTACTATTATTGCTTGGCACTGGAGTTGTTGAAAAACAAACAAAAGGCGGAATTTCGTGCTATTTGCCGTGCTGTTGACAGTAGGTGACACTACTCTGTTTACGCTTGTGTGCACCAATGTTAGCTTAAGCTAAGACTTAGCGAGCTCGGTTTTAACCAGAGTTTTGACACCAAAATAAGTAACTAATTCGTTATATGTCTTCAGCCATGTCTCGTTTATTTGTATTTGTTTCCAACAAGTCAAACTTTGTAATTGTTTGTTTAAAATAGTTTTTCATGTTTTCTAAACTTTAGTCAGTTGTTTACCAAGGACTAGCCGCTTTTCCAAACATGACCAATTTCTCAGAATTACGTTTTATAAATCATTCAGACGTTTCTACTTGTAAAAGTGGTGTCAAATGGTATTTGAGGCTTTTTGCTACCGACAGTCCCGTCTTAAAAACATAACTGGTTTATATTATTTTGGTTACATAAGTTAAGCTGGTAATTTTTGTAATATTTGTTCTACAAGGTTTTACCCAAAAATTTAAGTAAACGTTTCAAACTTAAGCACAATCTGTTATGTTCTAAAATATAAAAAATATCCAAATATAATAGTAACTATAAACCTTTTGTTTTTATTTAAAGCAAATCACACTTTACTGTAGGTTTCAGCCAGTCTTAGTAAATTTGTCATTGAATCTCAACTGGTGTGACTGACTACTACAGATCTAAAAACTTTTCTCATTTTCAGCAATGAACATTTTAATGTTGACCATAATAAATTTTTGTTTGTGCCATTATTTTTATTCAGGAGTGACTTTAGATAAAATAAAATCATGACTGTTAATCACCAACATTTGTTTTCCCCTCAAAGGTATCTTGGAACGTCAGCTGGAGGACAGTGATCATTTGTCTTTAAAGATTAGACTTTTGCAGTTTCTGTCACGCATAAATGAAGCGGATAAGCCAGGTGAGATCAACCTGAAGTTGTTTTGTCATTTACATCTCATTACAACTGTATAATTAAGAGTGACATTGCATTTTAAGGTCCAGCATGACATATCAGATTATATTTTCATTTGTTTTACGCACCATAAAATTACTTTTCTAGTATTTTGTGTGTGTGTGTGTGTGTGTGTGTGTGTGTGTGTGTGTGTGTTAGTTTATATCGATTCATGAATATCAGTTTGTCTCTTCCTGCAGACCAGCTGTTTGATTCTGATCAGACGACAACTCCTTTGGAATCAGCCTTGCAATTGTTGGAAAAACTGACCGAGGAATTCATAATTCCACGGCAGTCTTATGTGAATGCCTGTACTTCACTTAAAGAGATGGTATGCTTAAATTTTCATTTCCTGTAATAGTTGAATTGCTTTGATTCATTTACACACAAAGAAAAACAAATAAACATCTTTAATGAAACAAGGGTTATGTAATGAATTTCAAAGGTTGCATACATTTGTGCCAGCTGTAAACAAAATGTAAAATCGTGTATATGTATTTTATAAAGGTAATCTACAAATTTGTTACAAAAAAATCTTCACTATTTCCATTTGAAACCATTTGTTTTTGAAGTTCATAGTAAACATGTTAATACAGTAATTATCTGCTTAATGTAGCTGTCTTAAAGAATTTTCATGAACACATATAGAAATTATTTTAAATACAGTATTGAAGAGGAGTGTCTTTTGAAAAGAAGTGATTTGGTCTAACAAATTATTTTTTCTTGTCTTTAGATTGTTGGGACCTTCATTAAGAACAACCAGTTTGACAAAGCAAAAGATGCAGTTATTCAGTACTATCCCAAATCAATGAGTGACAAGGTAAGTTTTTAACACCTAGAGCTCTATAATTTACACGATTTGGTAAAAGCAAGCAGAATTGCAGAACTTAATAAATAAAATGGAAATCCTTGTAAAATTAGAAGCTGTGGAATTGTTAATATGAAAATTTGATCTAAAAAAATCTGTTTTTCTCAACGATCTTAGGTTTGTTTTTCTGTACAGTTTTTCAATGAGTACTTTTTCAAAGTATAATTTTCATAGCTGAAGCCTTTCCCTGTGTGATCTGCGCTTCTCACCCACAGACAGCTGTGGTGAAGAGTCCACTACAGACAACATTTAACACTAAGAAACACATTCAGAGAAGAATAATATCCAGATGCTCTGTGTGACTCAGGAGAACACATTTTCTGTTAGTTCTGGTAATTATGGACTAGAACCACAAAGAAAATATGTAATAATTAAATCTAGCTATAGAGATTAGAGAAGAGGTGTGTTGGCATTAACATAGATTAGATGTGGGAGTTTATTGAAGACTTTTTTTAACTACATTATTATTATATTCTCTATGGAGTGTTTTTTGGAGGGGTGTTTTGCTGCTGGTGCTGTATAAATGACTGGTGATTACTAAAGTAGAGTTTAAAGCACTCAACTAATATTCTGTTCAACTGAATTGCTTTCTTGCAGTACTTTTTAGAATATTTACCTGCTGAAATTTGATCATTTTGCATTTAATTAGACACTTTTTAGGTGTAAGAATGTGTTTGCATTCTGAAACAATTGTATTATAAACATAACGCTGAAAAAAGAAAGAGGGAAAAATACAAATTTTATATGGCTCTACTTTAATAGTATACAAAAATAAGGTGGTCTCAACCATCTGCCACCTGTAAGTGATAATTGACCCATAAAATATGACCACTAGTTGATTCAATGCATCCTGTGGTCTTCTCTGGGTGTCGCAGGCACAGGTTGGCAAAATTAGTTCATTGCAGATAAAGTTTGTAACAATGAGGTAATAAAAGCTAAGAAAAGGGTTCAAGCCCTGGCACTAATGAGAATCTAAATAATAAATTTGGGTGGAGTCAAGTATTTGTAGTTGTTATAAATAGGTATACCTACAATAACAATGAATTTCAAATATTAAAAGAACAGTAACTTCAAGCCATTGTGGTTTTGTTTTTACACTCTGAATCTCATTTTGGGGAATATTTGCATTTTCTGTAGAGAACAATGTACATGATTGCCATCAGTCAGAAGAATAAAGCGCATCCGATCATCAAGCAACTCAGCTTTCAACGCTTCATGGGGCAGATGCTGGACTTTTGCCAGAGACTTTGCCCTTTCACTGTTCCCTTTATTTGTAAGGTACGCATACTGTGAATCAAACTCAACAGTGTCTTTATTTCCTCATTCCGTCTGAGACATTTAAATTTTCGTAGCACTTCATGATAAAAACCAAAAAAATGGGAATCTAGTGACTACATTTTCATTCATGTCACTGACAAGTCTGTTAATTTAATAGATGGTGAGTTTGTACATTTTTATTTGTCTGCATACCAGGCTGCACAGTCTCTTGCTGAAAAAAGAGTTGTGGAACCAGACGATGAAGCAGCCAGGACTGATGAGCAAGACCAGCCCAGTTGTTCCAGCTGTCCAAAAGCAAGCACATTTCAGTTAAGATTTTGGTAAGACTGCTGTCGGTTTCAGGTGTTTCCAGTTTTATTGCCGTTTTCACTTAACACCATACAGCACAATGGTCAGTTAAAGTAGTGGTTACAAGACTTTAACCATTTGAAATTCTGACAAATTGCTATTTTAAATGTCTTCATATCTTTATATTTAATTTTCTCTATGAAATGAACAACACATTTTAAAATACAGGGAGGGCAGAATTATTAGGCAAATGAGTATTTTGACCACATCATCCTCTTTATGCATGTTGTCTTACTCCAAGCTGTATAGGCTCGAAAGCCTACTACCAATTAAGCATATCAGGTGATGTGCATCTCTGTAATGAGAAGGGGTGTGGTCTAATGACATCAACAACCCTATATCAGGTGTGCATAATTATTAGACAACTTCCTTTCCTTTGGCAAAATGGGTCAAAAGAAGGACTTGACAGGCTCAGAAAAGTCAAAACTAGTGAGATATCTTGCAGAGGGATGCAGTACACTTAAAATTGCAAAGCTTCTGAAGCGTGATCATCGAACAATCAAGCGTTTCATTCAAAATAGTCAACAGGGTCGCAAGAAGCGTGTGGAAAAACCAAGGTGCAAAATAACTGCCCATGAACTGAGAAGAGTCAAGCGTGCAGCTGCCAAGATGCCACTTGCCACCAGTTTGGCCACATTTCAGAGCTGCAACATCACTGGAGTGCCCAAAAGCACAAGGTGTGCAATACTCAGAGACATGGCCAAGGTAAGAAAGGCTGAAAGACGACCACCACTGAACAAGACACACAAGCTGAAACGTCAGGACTGGGCCAAGAAATATCTCAAGACTGATTTTTCTAAGGTTTTATGGACTGATGAAATGAGAGTGAGTCTTGATGGGCCAGATGGATGGGCCCGTGGCTGGATTGGTAAAGGGCAGAGAGCTCCAGTCCGACTCAGACGTCAGCAAGGTGGAGGTGGAGTACTCGTTTGGGCTGGTATCATCAAAGATGAGCTTGTGGGGCCTTTTCGGGTTGAGGATGGAGTCGAGCTCAACTCCCAGTCCTACTGCCAGTTTCTGGAAGACACCTTCTTCAAGCAGTGGTACAGGAAGAAGTCTGCATCCTTCAAGAAAGACATGATTTTCATGCAGGACAATGCTCCATCACACGCGTCCAAGTACTCCACAGCGTGGCTGGCGAGAAAGGGTATAAAAGAAGGAAAACTAATGACATGGCCTCCTTGTTCACCTGATCTGAACCCCATTGAGAACCTGTGGTCCATCATCAAATGTGAGATTTACAAAGAGGGAAAACAGTACACCTCTCTGAACAGTGTCTGGGAGGCTGTGGTTGCTGCTGCACGCAATGTTGATGGTGAACAGATCAAAACACTGACAGAATCCATGGATGGCAGGCTTTTGAGTGTCCTTGCAAAGAAAGGTGGCTATATTGGTCACTGATTTGTTTTTGTTTTGTTTTTGAATGTCAGAAATGTATATTTCTGAATGTGGAGATGTTACATTGGTTTCACTGGTAAAAATAAATCATTGAAATGGGTATATATTTGTTTTTGTTAAGTTGCCTAATAATTATGCACACCTGATATAGGGTGTTGATGTCATTAGACCACACCCCTTCTCATTACAGAGATGCACATCACCTGATATGCTTAATTGGTAGTAGGCTTTGAGCCTATACAGCTTGGAGTAAGACAACATGCATAAAGAGGATGATGTGGTCAAAATACTCATTTGCCTAATAATTCTGCACT
>SSNR01000247.1:176477-195981 GCA_006937965.1 Callopanchax toddi | reverse complement strand
TTCCTGATTTTTTTTTTTTTTTTGACATTTTTCAGCTTTCAGTCGACAGTACGTTTCCCTCCGGCAACCCCCGGCCACCTTCTGGTGAGTTTATTCTTATTTAAAAATCTAATGAGTCGTATTGATAATATTCATTTCATCATTAGCTCAAATTATACAAACATTTACGTGTTTTTGTATTGTTTTTGTTAAACATTTGAGTCGAAAATGGACTCGGTTAGCTTGGTCGGCTAGCTGTCAGTGAGGAAAAAAAACTCAGACCTGCGGTTGCTATGAAGGTTAGCTTTTGAGCTAACTGTGAACGCTGCTTTCGGTGGGCACTTATTCCTATTTTCTAAACCTGTTCAGTTAGAATTCAATTCAAATTCGGCGGAATATAGTGAAAGTTAATGACGAATTGCCGCGAGTTCTGATTTGAAGATGACAGGAGCGTTTTGCCGCAGCGGTGCGAAGTTATATAACGCTCATTTGTTTGTAAATACTAATTACCTCTGTAATCTAAGTCTGGAGGTGGTGGCACTAATCTCTTAAGGAGTTTAAATGTCATTAAAATAAACATTTCTGCTCTCATTCTCTGCCAGCTGACAGTGGTTCTATTGCAAAGAGCGTGAACGATTAGTTCAATGTCAGCGGTGTGTTCCCTGTCAGCAGCGGAGTCGGTGACACAAATTGGGAAGAGCTACTCTGTCAGCAAACTCTTGGCATTTGGAGCAACATTTGATCCTCTCATCACTTCTTGTTTGCCAGTAAATATGACTGATCAGTTTTTTTTAAATTCCAGACTGCTACCCAGAGTCACAAATAAAAGCATGTCTAACCACTGCCGGGCAATGTTTAAATTAGAAACGAGGCATATTTTTAGTTTACCACGTGCTATCAATTTTATGAATATTTAAGTAATCACGTTTACACACAGTTGCATGTTTTTAAAATAGTGTCAACTCAGTCACCTCTCAATTCCAGAAGTATATCTGTGTAGAAATGTCCCTATTAAAAGCTGAGCCTACAAACCTAGAGTTTACACAACAAAATAATAAACTTTAAAATGTGTTTGAACTTCTTATCAGCTCGTTTTCTTCTTTTAAGAAACCACAGCTATCTTGAGTTTGCATTCTTCTTTCTGGGAATGTGATGTTAAATTAGATTTATGTGACAGACAGGTGAATGTTTTGGATTCTTTTTCTTTTTTCAAGCTGTAAAAATCTCTTGACAAACATGCGGTGCTGCTACATGTAAATACTACATATATGACCCATTTTGGTGAACCTTCGATGTTCTTAAGACTTGTGCATTCCTCTGGTACCACTGAAAAAGCTTGAAGGCCAGGAAGCTGTTTATCAAATCCAAAGTATTTCATGTCTTCAAGGCTGAAAATGTAAAGTTCCAGTACATCAACACCATTTTCATCTTTTAGATGTTCTCAAATTCTGTAAAATACACAAGTACTGGTTAGACTTACTTAGTCTTTGTCCAGATTTTATTAATTATTGGTCATTTTCAGTGAGACGATCCAAGTTAAAAACCACACTAGTATGTTTGAGGATATGTCATCCCACACAAATGTTAACAACATAGGTATTCTCAGGCTTTTCGTCAGTCTTTTCAGTTTCTGTTCATCCTGTTTGATGGGCCTCTGGATGATTTCAGCTCCGGGGGTGGGGGGGTGCTCATTGAAATGAGTTCTTTCCTAAGACTCCAGAGCTAAATAAGGCATTTTTAGAACTAAAACAAAAAGTTCAAAATATAAATATTCAGTTTATCAAATGACCCCAAAAAGAAAATGAGATGCTAATAAATTTAACATCATAGTCAACACTTAAAATCCCAAATATAATATTTTTATTACCATTATTTTTGTTTGTACGTGGTTCTTGTTAAGTGAAATTTAGATAAATATTATGTACGTAATTGGGAGTGTGACAAAAATTTGTTTTGACCTCAAATAACCTTGAAAACCGAGTCAGTCACATGATTTCATGTTTTTACATAATGACTTATGGACATAAGGACTTTTTGCATCAGAAGTCATTTTACTATACAGAAATAAAGCTTATTTGCGGAGGTTCAGTGCCATCAAGCTGCCATTTTATTATTACAGTATTGGGTAAAGTAAGAAGGTTTTTTTAAATTAAGAGTTTTATCTCATCCTTCTCTGTTGACAGGTGTCTGCTGTCCTGTTTTCTGTGGAGCAAATCTTCTGCCTACAGATTACCCCTGAGAAACCCGTGGACTGTCTGTCAGCAGTTTCCGGTGCATGTTTGTGACTCTGGTAACTGAACAGGAAGACAGAAACAGAGACGTCTGAACTGAGAGAGGAAACTGTTGTGGCTTCTTCGTCAGCCTCAGAATGACTGAGTTCTGGGTTTGTTTCAGCTGCTGTATTGCAGAGCAGCCGCAACCAGTGAGTATGAAGTGTTCTGTGAAGAGTAACTGATTTGGCTTTGGTAAGAAATTATTGCTTTAAGCGTAGAAGTGTTCTTTTTAGTGAAATACAGGTTAAGAAACCGAACAGCTTTCTGAGGATTATTTTGTCATCTTCCATTTTACCTGATAAAAGCTCATGAATGAGTTTCCAGCTCTTAAAATGAGAAACATAAGCTACATTTAATATGAAAGACCAATTCAATGTGGGGAAAATACTATTAATTTTAAAACAAAGTCTTGAGCTTTAAATTGTACAGTTGACTGACAAAACTTCCTAATGAGTGAAAGTATGCTGGTCTCTGTACTCTTGAAAATCAGTGCATAGATCAAATAAATGTTGGACAGATTAGTGAGAAGAAGTTCAAATGTCAGCCTCAGTATTTGAGCTTCACAGAACTGCCCATGGAGCATTGTTTCATAACATAGAGGGGTGAGTCAGACTGGTTTGCTGGTGCAGACTTCTCCTCACTGACAGGAATTATGTCCACTTAATCCTCCTCCTCTTCAACATGTAATTTTTAAACACTATACCTGGTGATCCCTGCTTTGAATTTGGGTTAGCTATCTCAAGTGGGAGATTAATATGTACTGAATGATGAGATGACAGATGTAGGGGGTTAAAAAGTGTTTTTCTTTACAGAAACGACGGCGACGAATCGACCGCTCCATGATTGGAGAGCCAACAAACTTTGTTCACACCACACATGTAGGCTCAGGGGACATGGGCCTGGGATTAGCAGCAGTAAGTTTTCTCCCCCACTTTTAAAAAAAGGTCAGACATCTGCAAAATTGTTTTCCCCGTCAGTTAACAGTTGCATCTTTTTGTAGGTGGACCTTGTTCAGGCTCAGATGAAATCTAAAGGGGGCTACGCACATGGAGGTTCAGAAGGCTCCCAGTTATAACGAGGTGAGATGCACTGAAAGATCCATAATTTACATGCAACACCAGTGAGTGATCATTAAAACTATGTCAACAGTTTAGAACATTCTAGATAAAACCTGATAAGTTATTTTGAGGGTTTAATCAGATTATTTTCAACCAAAGTATGTAGATCCTGTTACTTTAACCATCAACTTTGACAATAAACCTCTTCTGGCCTCTAATCCTTTTGTTGATTATGAGAGTTAAAAAAACGTTTAGAGTTAAAACACCACATACACCACTGAAAGTCCTTGTCCTGACTCCACCCATGTTGTGTTAAAACAAATGATGACAAACAGCTTGCACACAGCACATCTGGTTTTTGTGTGGCTTTGAGAGGAAACTGGAGTGGTGCCCATATGTGGTGCACATTGTGCATGTTTATTCTGTATATGGGCATGTTTTACAGGGGGAATCCTGTATGAAGATTTCAGTTCATTATTTCCCATTGATAGGATTTTTTGTTACTAATGACTTCAATTTTATTTTCAGACAGTGAGCTAGTGGTCAATAAAATATTTCATTATTTAATTTAGTTTTTTTGACAGACCTACTCTGTTCTCATTAACTGGTTTATGTTTTTAAACTCCCACCTAATGTTACCATGGTTCTTAATACCGTTGTTAGTTTAAAACCCTGCAGGAGTCAGGGGAGTGATCTACTATCAAACATGTTTTTAAAGAAAACAAGACAGTTTTGCGGGTTAGAGTCAACTCAATAAGATTACCTGTCTGATTTGGTTTTAAAATGTTTACATTTCTAACCAGCAGTGTCCAGAATTCTAATGTTTGTTTGACCTTTTTTCTTCTCCACAGCCCCTCAGTCTTGGTAAAACTACTGTTGTTGATATGGGAAGAATTATTGAAAAAAAAAAAAAAAGGGCAGTTCTGTCTGTAATGGACGCAGGACCAAAAGATGAAACTACTGCTTTTCCATGCTGTTGTACATATTTTTATTTTTCATTCTTTTTTTTATTTTAATTAAAGCACTGCTATTCATTTGCTGCCATACTGTTGCACTGTAAAGAGTAACTATTAGATAGAAATGTTTAGAAAGCTCATAATCAGTCAGATGTATGCTCGTGTGTACGCAAGAGGAAAATGTTTTCAAAAGTCCTTGCTGTTGTAGTCTGTTGGATGCCTGTAACTTATTTTTTGATTTGTAAACGGACCTCATGGTGGCTGGGCCACACTGGATATGTGGAACTTTTAGTTTCCTTCTGTATTCTCAGAGGTTTATCAAAGAACAGGTGGAGGTAGCAATGCAAAAAAATAATGATCACATTCTGAGAATCGCTCTCGATTCTCCTAGTTGCTTTCAGGGTTGATGATTGCTATTTTGTTCTAAACTTGAATTGAGTGGATACACTGGACCATGCATTGTACATCCTCACTTTGCTTAGTAATTTTTTTATTGATTACAACCATTTTTTAAAAATGTATTGAGTTCGAACAACATAGAATTTTAAACTTCCTCATTTGCCTTCTGAAGTCGTCACTATTTGTTTTACGTGTTTTAAAAGCATAATGTTGCAAATACTGAGCTTAGTGTTTTACAACAACAAAAAGTCACATTTTAAATGTATTTTCTTTACTTGTTGACCAGATATTCTTTAAAGGTGGGTTAGATTTGATGCATTTAGCAGAATTCACATACTTATTGGCCTACTGGTTTACACTGGATTGTATCTTTCACCAGCACATCTTCCAGTTTAAGTTGTCCTTTATCTTTTTTGTTTACATAAATATAGCAGGGACAGTTCGTGTCTTTAGGATGTCGTAGTGCTTCGTAAACTAACTCCTGTGACTCTTAAAGCTAAAAGATGCTAAATGGCATTTATTTCATGCGACCCCTCTTTGTATCAGTGTTTGGGACGAAGTTGCTTCAGTTTTAAATAACATACTAAATAGTATTAACCTCCAATCTTTTGGGCACAAATCTATTCCCTCTGTTAGTCTTTGCTCCTTTTTCCTTCAAGCACAAATAATTTTCCTCCGTTGGGGAAAAGTAAATCGAATTCAGCTCCTCTGATTATGCTGGTTGTAGTTTATGTTGGACATCAGGCAGGAACCACTGTCTTTATTATGGTCAACATAGTGACCTCTTGATATGGTGATTATATTTCTTGTTTCAAACGTCTAAATCCGCATTCATTGATAATAATATTAACCAGAGGTTAAAAACATACCAGCGGGCTTTGATTCCATCCCATAAGTGTGATTGTTTGTCATTTGTGCTCATCTTATGATTGAATATTTTTACAACAAAATGTATTGAATGTATTAAGTGCAGCATGCTAAAAAAAAAATCTATATATTTATGGTCCAAAAAGAATGAAATCTTTGATTTTGGTACCGGGCATCAGAACATAGTTTGTCACGTTAGATATCTGCAGCCTTAATTCTTCTGCTTTGCCCTTTTATTCCCTGACAGATTGAATTAAACGATGCTGGGTCAGGTTATTGAGTTTGTTGTCACATTGATCTGATTTCTGTCTAGTGTCTCAGAAGTTATTGCTGTTTAAACACAGATCCACATATTTGTAAACCATTTATTTTTCCACCTTTGGGCTAAATCCTGTGGATGTAGTCCTACTGGCATTGCAGTACACCGTCTGACCAGCAGGCTGTGCTAGTAGACTGATTGAATGTGACATGAACAAATTGTTCTAGGATACCAGTCATAGGACTTATTTTATGATGACGTTGTAAATGCGTGACGTATAAAAGTAATGTCTCCACGATGTATTCACATTCATGTTGCTTACTTTTCTGTGTAACGTCACACAGAGGGTAGAGTTGGCACAATCTTTTGTTTTTTCTTCCCCATCCCCTCAGGATCCAGTGATATGTAGTTCCTACTTTAAAGGGAAGTTCATTTGTTTTTCTGCAGTTTCAGAGTAAATAAATAAATGTTATATGTTGTCTGACCAACTGCATTGGAGTGTGTTTTTGTGTCACTTAAGATCAAATTCAATCAAATTATTTGTTCTCTCATCAGAATATTCAAGTAACCTTTACGTGCAGCAGAAAACTCCAGCTACAACTCTGCAAAATAATAGGGAATCTGATTTTATTCAAGATATTTCTTTAGCTAATACTTTTCTATAAAATTAAAGCCACAGAGTGTGGAAAAATGTCATTTAACAGCTAAATATTCTTGTTTAATGAAATGTAAAAGATAATAAAACCCCCTTCAAGTCAAGCTAGGCCAATGAGTCGACAGTTAAGGGTTCTTGTAGTATTTGATAAACTCACACTTGATTGATTTACAGGAAACATGAAGTGCTGTCAGCTGAAGCAACGAAATATGAAATGCTGTGCTGCAAAATGTTACTTCTCCTTTAGGCGTATCTTGCTTTATTAACATTATTTCCTGTGTTTCAGGTCTTGCTTGTGAGTTTTGCAGTCTTCATTTTCTGCAGGGTTTTTATGACAGTATTTTCCATTTTCTTATAATGCTCAAAATATTTATTAAAAAAAACAATCCAGAGATCTTGATATTTGTCTTTAAAATAGTTATTTCTCTTAAAAATAAAGAAATGTTTCAGACAATTTGAAGTGTCTGTGGAAAAGTTGGGACTAGTTAATCAAAAGTATTAAGATAAATTACCAGTTGTAGGCTGCTCTTCAGTTGATCTTAAATTGGAAAAATGTAATTTAAAACCGACAAGCTAACAGCTAGTCTGAACAGACTAAAGTGGATCGCTGATGTCATTAAATGACCATTCTTCATAACTGCATTGTGGTTTATGCAAGTGTTATTTCAGAAACCAGCTGTAAATATTACACAAATATTTGCTTAGAATTTTATGGTCATTTGCATGTTAGCATCTCCAGCATTTTTTTTATTTTTTATATTTCAGTAAGGATTTCCATGTAATGAAAATTTAACAGAGCTCTGAATCTTTTGAGTCTGAAGCTGTTTTAAGACGAAAACCCACTCCAGTTTGAACCCTGTTGTCCAAAAAAAGAGGGAAACCCATTTCAAGATGTCAACTATTCTGTTGATAAAACTTTAGGCTGACTGAGTGTAAACTTTATGAGGTCCTGTTTATTCTTTATTTGAACACCCACATAATTACCACATTTACATAAATCAAGTCTGAACCAGTCACACACAACAAGTCACCGGGTACCTGGTCATCACCAGGAAGGTTCACATCAGTCGTGTTCATTTCTCTAGAAAGGAACGCATCAACCTCCAGATTACAGTTCAGTTGATGTAGCAGCAATAGAAACACTTTATGAGTTAATGACTGTGTTCACATTTCTTTATGTCAGTTATATTTATTTATTTAAAATATGGCGTGAATCTTTATCAAATGGAGAAGGATGTTCAAACAGGAATTAGATTTTTTTTTTAATTTGGGGGATATTTTTATGTAATTTTGTGAGAAACATTAGAGAATCTAAACCGACCTCCTTCTCTTGAAAGCCTTGAATTACGTCAGGGCTCTTGGGTATTTAAGGTAATTGAAAATGCTTGAGTTTTGAATGAAGAATATAAAACTTTGTTTTATCCAGATCTGCCCAACTTTGTGTGTCAGACAGTTTAACTTCAAAGCTTGCTGGTTCAGTTAGTCACACTAAAATGTGCAACAACAACAAAACACAAACACTTTGCACTGAAGAGAAAACCAACCAGTGTTTAGCAGATACAGCAGCAGAAGAGGAACTGGACCAGTGAATAGCTGGTTTTGTTCTTTGATTTTACCCACAAGTGAAAAGCATTCATGATTCTGTACGTAATCCCACCTCTCTGGACCTGGTCAATGGAGACAAAGTGTAAAACTGTGATAAGGACAGAGCTGGTTTCTTGATGCATCTCAGTGGAAACGTGAACGTTTGAGCATCAACTTGGTGAGAAGATATGGTCAAAAGTTTGCAATTCACACACTTTTAATGAATCCACACCATGAACTCCTGTTATCAAACTTTTTGTTGTTTTTAAAATGTGAATATCAGCATCATATGATAGAATAGGCAGTAATGAAGTTCTTTTCATTACATTTTAACTGTATGACAAAGCAGATAAAGAGGAAGAACAATCACTTTGGATTTCTGTGGATTACATGGTTCCCCTAAAATGTTTAACTTTTTAGGGGGCTATAAACATCATAAAGACTTAGAGAATAGTTTGTTGGGGGGAAAAACCTCAAATTACATTACAAATACATTGCTAAATTGTGTTATCTAGCCCTTTAAATTTCACACAGAGACCTGATTGAAAATCAAACTCATAATATAATGTATATTCATAATAATGTAAAAATATATTCATTAATTTTACAGTAAAATGAGAATAATAGTTACATTTATATTTTAAAAATTGCCATATTTCTTTTGAATTTTTTACTAAAGTCTATTTTTCCTCAGTTAAGTTCAGTGCATGTTTCAATAGGATATATACTGTAGATTAAAATGTGACATACAAAGCAGTTGATCTGATGGTTAAAGTACAATAATGTCTGCTTTTACAGAACAAGGAAGTGAAAAATGTTTTGAGTGTTTTCAACCACTAAGGTGCTGGAAAATCTGGAATCTTGAATATGATTTTGGCCAAAGTGTAAAAACTCTGTTATGTGCACAGTTCAATGTGAACGTCCATAACACGCTTTGGCCTCTGATTATTAATCACAGACACTAAAGGAGGACTGACAGGAGGCTTGTTTTGGTGCACGTACGGCGTTTAAATGAAAGGGTCGTTTGTCAGTTATGAAGGCCTTGAGAATCCATCAAAACTAATGAACCATGAGAGGAGTCGGTTTCACACAATATGAACATCTCTGTGTGACAAAAGTCCAATATTTCAGAGACAAACCAATAAATCAGCTAGTGACTTTTTATTTTTACTAAAAATTGTTCACGCAGATGTCATGTAAAATTTTACAGCAAAAATACAAAACTGCTTTACAAACACAAAGACGGCTTTCTGAGTTTAGAAAGAGAATTAAAGGTTTGAACTCTAATCAAAAACACACATTTACAAATAATTTCTTCTCTCTTCTGCGTCTCGTCGGCTGCGTGTTGCTTGAACGTCCAGAGAAAGTCAGCGACAGAGAATAATAATCATTTGATCCTGCTCTGAGGTGAAATGAGATCTGTTTTCTCTGAACGCTGTGGCGTTCGTGAGCTTGGTGTCATCTCAGTGAGTTCGAGTCAACTGACCCTTACAGTGAACAGCAGTAATGACAGCAGCAGTAAAGCTTGGCTTGGAACCAGATCCTCACGGCAGCCTTCTCAGCACAGAGGCTGACTGACAGAGCAATATTCCCTGTCCCGCCTGGCTTCCTCCTATTTCTGTCCTTCAGGAGTCGGCTCAGCAGAAACGCAGCCGGAAAACAGCAAAAGAGTTTAACAGGAAGAAAGCAGCCTTCAGTAAAATATGTGACAAAGACAAAGGGAACAAAGTTTTCACACAGCTATAACATCAGTGTCTGCTGATGTGTGGACCAATCAGAGAGGTCCTTGATGTAATTTGGGCCAAACAGCTCACTGTAGCTTTCAGTGTGTGGAGGGTAGGGGTTTTCATCCACTGCACCTGAGCAGAAAAAAACATCAAAAATCTAAATTAGATGAGATAATTTCTTTAATCTGATACATTTATCATCTGAAACAAGTAAATAGGCCACAAAAATGACAGTTTAAACACGTTTTGACAAAAATTAAACCTCTAGAGAACATGGTGAGCCCTGATCTAGATGTATCTGAAGACAGTGTGAAAACGTGAAGTCGTACTCTGTGATTGTTCCCACAGATTGTGTGTCCGCCATCCTCTCTGCTCCCACGTCTGGTTCCACAGGTCGGTGCCACTTAGGTGGTCTATCAGCTGTGGGATGAAACCAAACATGTGACCTCGCATCATTTGCAGAATCCCAAACATCAGAGACAGCAGTGATCTCTAAGGCTTTTTAAGGTTAGTCAGATGTTACCTTATAGACAGCCTCACTGTGTTCCTGTTCTTCTGGTTTGGGCTCCCACATTCCTGCACAGCAACAATAACTGTCATCTTCCTGTGGCTATGGAGTCACTACCCAAACTAGCAATAAAACACCTGCATGATGGAAAAGAAACCACCTCACCATGTGTGTCAGTGCTGTTAAAGGTGTGTTGTGTGCAGGCCTCCACCTTCCTCGGTGTGTCTGATATTGGCTGCGTTGTTGGAGGTTGCCAAGTGTGTGTGGTGTGTCTCTCATCAAGCTTCCTTTCTGGTAAATGCATCTGACTCTCTTGGGGACTGCTGAACAACCGCAGGCCTGGGACGGAGACAGGACTGTAACATGATGTGTTTTTAAACGTGTTTCTTACCTGTGTGTTCAGGTACGCTTCCTACCTTTCCTCCGTCTCCGTGTCTGGGAGCCGGGCAGGATCCTGTAGACTCTGTAGGCGTTGCTGCCTCTCTTCCTGCTGTGTTCCCGCAACTCACAAATGTCGGGAAGGGAATTCAGGGCACAGCGGAAATTTGCTTTCCACGTCTTGGGGTCTGGCTTGTCTCTTCCTGGACGGTATCGCCCTGAAATGAGCCAACATGTAGAGATTTAAGGAGTTTATAAGGACTGATTTGAATATAATCAGTGTGATTTTAAACTGGTATTATAGCAACGTTTATCCATGAATCAAACAGACAATGTCCCTCAGACCTGCAGTAAGACTAAAGCACAGGGACTGTTAGGATGAGACTTGTCCTGTTTTGAAGAAACAGATGTGACCTTTAACCTTTGAAGGGGAACTGTCTGAAATACTCATACGTTTTAAACATGTAATGTTACTGGGGCTGTTAAAATATATTCTCTTTCTTTTTGATGCTTTTCCCCATTTGTACTTTTTCAAAACATTTTAAAACTTTTGTTAGACTTTTAAAAAGTTTCAGGTTTAAGCTACAAATCATGTTCAAAAATGGTGACTTGCACTATGAAGGGTTAAACCTCTAAGCTCAATCAGATTAGATTTTAAAAAGACGTCTGTTCTGCAAACCGATTCAATTTGAACTTGTTTCACTTTAATCGTCTTTAAAATGATTTTATATCTGTCTTTTTAAAACCAATAAACCAAAGTAAAGTCAAGCTGTAATTCTGTCACATGGGGAGCATCTCCACATCCTCATATTTGACTGGTCAAAACTAGAAAGAGGCCTGAGGAGTGAGGTCTGCACTTTGTTTCTGGTTTGCCCTGTAAAGCCAGGTTGGCTGCTACTCATTTCCTTTAGGAGCTCTTTTTAAATGACCTATACATTTAAGTGTACGTATGAGGAAGCAGGCATATTTACAGAATGAGGCATGATTTTCCATTTCTGTAAACAGAGATGTTGAAATTGACTGAAACTAGTTCTAAATTAAATTTTTATCAGAATTAGAATTTGTTTTATTGGCCTAGATTTAAGTGCATAACCAAGAGATTGTTTGCTTGTTTGGTTTTTATTAGGGATGGCCGATATTGGCATTAAAATGTAATATCGGAAAATATCGGTATCGGTTTTTGTAATGACACACATAACCTTTACATACTATGCACATATTATACATCAAACTCTTCAGCTAATTCTCCTCTTTCTCAAAATGTAAAAATATAACAAATCTGATGTATAGTTTTTGAGATATTTGTGTTTATTTGGCACATCTTACATTAAATCCTGTGGATTCAGCATTTCCCAGCCAACCTTGAACGCAACAGCTATGGCAAACCTTTGATGACATCATCGATCCGCGACATTACTTGCAGCATAACATGTAGCGTGAGGACTCCGCCAACATGTCTTTGGTATCGGTTTATATCGGTATCGGAAATTAAGAGCTAGACAATATCGGATATCGGTAAAAAAGCCAATATCGAACATCCCTAGTTTTTATATAAAGAACACAAAACGTCAGGTTGAAGTTAGTAGTCTGCTCATTTTGTTTCACTTGCTGACTCTGGCTGTAGGGTGTTCATCAGCCTGGGGGAAGAAACTGTTTGGTGGCTGGTTTTTGACACAAGCTCCGACCTGACGGTAAAGGTTTGAAAGCTTTGTGTGCAGGAGGGTCTGCAGAGATGTTAACTGCTCTTTTCCTGACCCTGGATGGAGGGAAGGTCTGATCCTCCTCTCTGCAGACCTTTTTTAAATTATCATTATTTTTACATTAAGTCATATTGTATTAAAAGCAAAGCTTCCTTCCATGCAAATATATTAGATATGTTGGAGGGGTAGACTAGTCATGATAATTAATCCTGTTGGGGAAACTACCTGATTTAAATTGACACCCTGAGTTTTTACTTTGGTGAGTTCAAAGCTGACACCAAATGAATGGATGTAAACTATTCCTTCCTTTCTTTATGCACTTGTAACCACATTCCAGACGTATGTTGCAGCATCTTGTCGGTTCCTCATATCAGCAGTGATGGTTAAAAAAACTGCAGGAGGAATCCCGCGTTGTACCCTTTCATTTTGAGGTCTTTGAGGAGCTGTTTTCCAATAGAGGCATCTGATCAGTATTTGTTTGAGGTGATCCAGAGCGGCAGCTCAGAAAACATTATGCAAATGTATTAAGGTGACAAAGATGTTAAAATTCAGCATTTCATGATGCTCTGGGGCATAAAAAACATCAGACATTTTCTTTAACGTGTGCACCAAAGACAAAAGTTTAAAAAAAGACAAGCTAGGAAGCTTGGAATTGCCTAGATATTGCATTGTCACTGTCTGGATTTAAACATTCTAATAAGAACTCTCAAAAGAAGAAGAAGAAAACAATTTTTTTATTTGAGCGGCTAAAACCTTCTGAACGTTCCCATATAAAGAATCTTTTATAAACTTTGCATGATAATGACAATATAGCCTGACTGTGAAGTCATTTTCTCCACAAATTAAAAAAAAATCTTTGCATCCATTAGCTGTTGCAAAACAGGCTTTTAAGAAGTGTAAAATTTCCCTTTCAAATGCTGAAGTTACTGTTATAGTGTGCTGCAACCTAGTATTAAAAATGATTAGCTGGCAGAACACATCCTGCCAGCTGAGTGCATCCAGTGTGTTGAGTGATCATTTAGTCGTAAAATCATTGTAGCATCATGATTGACTTGGAACAGACCTGCGGTAACACCAATCAGAGCTGCAGTTTCATTTATTTTGATTTAATTTGATACAATTTATTCAGTTTAGTTCTTTTTGTTGCACCGATTCTCAACATAGCTCATTTCAGAAAATCAGTTTCAACTAGCATCCAGTTACAAATCCTTCTAAATACAGCCCAGCTTAACGAAGGCACAAAAAATGGTTTTGCTAACATCATTCCTATTCTGTGCTGCAGAGTCACGCTGTGTGTTTTTGGGACCTTTACATGCAGTATTCATTTTACACGCTGAGCTGCGTAATGTGCTCTGTTTAGATCCTGAGAAAAGCATCAGAGATGAACTTTGACAGCAACTCGATCACCCTGCACCCTCTGCTGCAAGTGGACTGGAGCTTTCCCATGATGTGATGCAGCTCAGCACAAACTGTGACTTTCCCAAGGAGAGAAAACGGACTTTGTTTCATGCATGTGCGTGCACGTGTAACATGACTTAGTTTTTCTAGAACAGAACCAAAAAAAAAGATTACAGACAAAATAAATGTGGATTATGGATGTTTATCTCCAAACAGCACTGTAAATTGATCATTAGTTGCTTTTAAACATTACGATACTTTTAATAAAGTTTTGACTGTTGTTAAATAAACCAGTTAAGTAAGATGGAAGTATTATCTTTGGCAGGGTATGGTGGAGTTGGCACAGAAAACTGAAAAATCGGGTCTCCTGAGACTTTAAAGGGCCTGTTGGTTAGAATTCAATGATAGATTGCCATATTCATTTATCCAGCTTAGACTTGTTTATGTTGCTACTATCATTTAGTTGGAAGGGGATTTTTGAGGAATGTGGTAGATCTAGATAGACTGATAGATTTAGCAGCTCTTCGGTGGAAACGGCATCAAAAGATTTTCTTGAAAACAGTCATGAGGCAGAGTTGACTCTTTAAAGAGACAGTATTTTACTATTAAACCAACTTTAGCAAAAAACATGTGCCTAAAATCTAAAAACACAGTCTCTTTTTCGTTAGAGGACCTAGTTCTGCCGGCGTTTTTCTTTTGAAGGTGATTTGTGGATTAAAACTTCTGAATGATCCCTGACCAGTCATGCAGGGAAAACGAGATCTGATCAGCCAACCAGAACACTTTGTACAAGTATATATCTCTTTTAAAACTGCTAGAGACTTCACGTCGTAGCACATTCTACATTCAGTTCAGTCAAAAAGTACGCGTTTTGTGGGGTTTCTGCATCCAACCCTATTTATTTTTCTATTTCTGTATTTATTAACCGATGTTTCAAGATTGATCTTCAGTATTTGTCATATTTGATTTGAAGTTTTCCTGTACAAAAGTATGGAGGTTTATCATTAGACCATCTGATTACAAATAGAGCGACCAGAGTTTTTATTCTAATGAATTCTAGATATAAAATGAGAGAGAAAGTATGTTTAAATAATTTTAGTAGATTCTTAAAAACTGAACTTTAACTTGAGACCTTTTTGACCTTTGTTTTCTCCTGGGGCGTTACGTGTTGAGGGGATTGATGAGATCAAACCAGCAACCCTCAGTCACTCTTCCCCTAAATCACAGCCACCTAAACGCACAGATCTAAGCAATAATTCAGTAATCAAATTGAATATAAATATTAGTGAAATATTTGGTCATGCAGCTTGGACTCTGTGAGATGTTTTCAGGTTTTTTCTTCCGTACTCATGAATGAAATGCTCATTTAACTCAGCATATAATCAGACTGGTGGATTTTGTGCAGTTGGTTTAAATGCTTTAATGAGACAGGCCCACCAGGATGGAGGAAACAGTGCTGGTTTGTTACCTGTGTGCATGGCCCAGCTCCTGAACAGCGTAGCATCCCGGTCAATGCTCCACCCGTGACGGGCGGCGTGCTTCCACGGGATTTGGAAGATGCGTGCTGACTAGGATAGGAATAAAAACATCAGATTTGTTATAACTCATAAGGAAAACAACACAAACTCACTCGCTCAGACACATGTAAGGTGTGACGGGTGATGAGAGGGAGATGGAAGGGATCTACCTGGTCCAGCCAGCTGACACCTGGATACTTCCCAGACTGAATCTGCTCCTCCAGCCACGGCCTCAGCCTCTGCCGACCCGGCTGCTGCATGCTGCAATCACAGCGTCTCAGGTGTGCTAAAAAAGGGTATGGAAGCGTGACCAGCTTCACAGGACTTTTAGCAATAAGAGAAAATGTTTTGAGTTCAGATTAAATCTGAGGTTACACTGGAACTGCCATCCTACTCTGGAATCTCCCAATCAAAGAGAAGCTGGGAGATTAAGTCACTCCTAATTCTCCTCCTTTCAGTTACTATCTATTGACGGTGGAGTGAGCTCCTCCTGTTACAGGAAACACTTTGTGTGCTTGTTCTAGCATTATTGGAGTGCATGAATGAGGAAGGTACAGAAGCATAGAGCTGCCAACCAGGCAAAAGGAAAATATCACGTTTAACATTGTTCTAACGATGTGATTTTCACGTTATTACTATATATTTATATTGTAAGTACCTGAATGGTTTTTGTTAATAAATATGTATATTGTAATAACATGATGCAATTAATACAATAAAGTTTTATTTTGGTTGGGTGGCAGCTCTACACTTCTATATAGTACAGGGTTAAAGTGAAACCTCATAATTTAGGTTGCAGAGTCTTTTTTGCATGCTGATCATTTGAACCATTAAATATAAGTAAAGTCAACACCGTTGCAACTAATTAAAAATACAATAAATGAACTTACAGCCCATTAATGATTAGCATCAGAGATTCTGAGCAGCACGTGCAGCAGAAATCCCTGTGGCAGCAGTTGTGTGCATGTAAAGGACGCCCAATGGAAGCAGAATAAACTCGATATGAGACCTGCGTGACACCTGATACAGCTTCATGTGTTGCAACTAAGCTTTTAAAGAACTTCCCAAGAAGTGCTTATTATAAACCTACATCTCCTGTTTTTGCAAATAGCTCTTTAATCATTTGATTGTACTTCAAACACGAGTTAAGATATGAAACAAAGTAGGGTAAATTATTGTAGCGTTTGCACATATCTTGTCATTAAAGGTGACAACTTGAACGTGACTGTTTTCATAGGGAAGTTAGTGGAATCCAGACTTCAAATTCGAAAGAAGTTCTCGGTTGTTTAAAAATAACGATTATCCTAGCATGCATTTATTAAAAAGTTTATTTTTGCATCATCATGGAGGATATAAAAAACATTTATTTCATAAGTTACTTGTATTTATATTATCAAAAGCCTTGTTTATGTGCAACTAGTGGCCCTTTGTTTTGTATTTAAATCAACCGTTATTTGAATAAAACAACTTTTGTAATAAAGTCTGCTTTTCCTTAAAACACCTTTGTATCTTTTTCTCATCTCTGACGTATTTGCTTCTTTGTTGTTGTAAGTAAAACAGGCTGGGTGGGGGTGACGCTCATTTCTGTGGAAATGAGTCAACAGCTCCTGGGAACAGCAATGAGGAAGTATTTTCACAACAAATACCGGCAAGAGCTCAGAGTTACAGCAGAACGTTTTGGTTCGTTTCGGTTCTACAAGCTCAGATGTCTTTTTTCCTTTAAAAAGGGTCAAAACTGATGATTATTTTTGTTTTTTTAATATTATTTTAAAAAAACCTTTATTCAGTCTTAAGGGTTTGACACATTTTTCAATATACTCTTTACTCATTTTTACACAAATAACAGCATTTTTCAGGAAATGAAATGGAAAATAAAGTAACACTATAACAGTTCTGCACATGCATGTGTAAAATCTCAGTTCTCAGAACAAATTGGTTTTCACTGCAATTATGTAGCAAGCTTATAAGTAATTCACATTAAAATCCAGTGACAGGCAAATAAATGTACAAGGTGCTTTAAAAAAACACTCAACACGTCATGTGCTCTTTTTTTAAACATCTACAACAGTCACCTCACAGCTCAGACATCAGCCTAAAATCCATGTAAAGTTCCATAAAGTGGAGTAAACCCTGAGACCAAAGTGCGTGTCACACACTGTGATAGTCACTGATTACTTTAATGGGTCGGTCATCAGATGACATGTTGATCAACTGACCGCTCTGAACTAAAGAAAGGAAATGTGGAATCAGGGGTTTGAAGGTGACTGAGTCCTGATTAAAATGCGTCTTGAAATCACTCGGCAACGGCTCTGCGTCACCGCTCATGAAAACATCTTCCTCCACCTGACGTCGAAACGGCTTATAATTATCCTCCATTGGGAAAAACCCATGTGACCCTGCAGGCACGGTGCAAAAGAACGGCTTTCCAAAGTTTGGGATTGTATCAGCTGGACCCTCACTTGGAGGCTCAGTCACATTTATGTTCTTGATTTCGTGCGAGGCGACTGAGTTGGAGTACGTGGGCACGGAGCATGACAATGCCGTCGGTTGATTTGCATTACACGATTGACACGGCCTACTTGTTGGCAGGAGCGATGAACAATCTTGTGCAGGAAACAGACAAGTCTGTCGGTCAAGATCAGTCACAATGCTGCTCTTGTCAGAAGAGCCTAAAAGAGTTTCGCTCTGCCTCTGCGATGAAGAGCCGTCTCCCTTCTTCTTCTGATCATGACAGTTGGGAAGGAGCATAGAATAGGTTTGATTGAATATGGACGACGATCCAGAGGTTGATCGACCGTCTTCAGCAGTCATAGTCTGAGACACTGAAGCAAAGTCTTTGTAAGGGTCTGCAGGAAGATTTTTGTTCTGCATAAGCATCTGCATCATGAGGGGGAAGGGCAATCGCATCACTGGTTCAGGCTTCAAATCCTCACACTTTTCGTTGGTTGTCGACCTGAAGACAGAGAAATTATCACTCAAAATGCCAATACAGTCACACTGTGGAGGAAATGCTTTTACAAATGTATCTGTGTCTACATACGTTGGGTACTGAAGGTGGAGAGAAGAGATGGAGGGTTTTTCAGGAGTAAAGACCTGAAACAAAAAGAATACACAGTGAAAACACGTATAGCCCACTTTCCTATGTTTCTAAAAGTACAAAGAGTTTTAAATGTTTCTCTATTTATCACGGTGATTCAGGAGGAACATCTAAGTTAAAGGATCATGACTGATATCTATGACAGCTGGAGATGTGGACATGATTCTTGCAAACTAATTAAAAGCATCAAATAAACGTGAGCAGGCGTCTCACCGATGTTTTTTTTACGTGCAAGACGACGACTTTTGGCCTGGGAATATGGTCCCACCACTTGTTCTTGAGCCTAAAATGAAATGAACACAAGATCCAGTCACAGTTCTGAACCAATTAAACCTGGAACACAAACAAATGAGTTGTTTTATCTGCAGGACTCACTTTACATAACAGCCGTTTACAGCGGCAACAATGATGACAGCACAAACGCTGAGGCCGACGGCGATCCCCAACAGCAGGGCGTAATAGGAGGCAGCTGGGGAGAGACGATGAAGATTCACCTTTTACACAGACGGCAGAAACTAAATGTTTGTCTGAAGCGTGAGACTTCATTGGTTTCACTGCAAAGGAAGTAGATTTAACATGGAATTTGCCATTTCACACACTTAAATTGTATTTCCTTTTAAACACTCTGTGTGTCAGGGTGAGGCGTTCACTGACAGTCTCACTTTTCTAGTTTCCTTTAAATCACTCAACAACAGGTTCAACCCTGCAACGGTAAGAATTCCACAGAAACGTTAAGACGTGCTAACCTGGAACATCCAAAACTCCTTTTATCCAAGTAATAATTGATCATTTTTAAATGTCCAACAACAAAAAAACACATCTGAGTCTCACGTATTTGACACAGACTTGTAGTAATACGCCTATACGTCCTGCAATTTGGCTTTGAAATGCCTGCATTCTTTCTGTCTGTTCTTTTAATCCCTGTCTGTATCACCTCTTTCACATAAAGGAAACAATAATCCACTATTTGATGTCCCATTCTGATTAAATCCCTGTAAACAGCTTTCACACCATATTCATTAGTATTTTTGGACCTTTTCATATCGTGGATTATGATTTGATGTCTTTCTAATATATTATAACCCATTTAACGGTAGAATAAATTCCAAAAACACAAAATAAAAACACTCACGGGTTTTAAACTCCCAC
>SSNR01000247.1:160523-176242 GCA_006937965.1 Callopanchax toddi | reverse complement strand
AGTTGTGAAGGATCTCACGCTGACCACATACGCTGCACCCGGGTCCAACTGTTGACCACTTATTTCATAGTACCGCAGCTCGTTGTTCTGGGCCGGTGTGACTAGTTTGGACACCTGAAACAGAGAAATTACAGTTTAGTTATGGTTACAGAGCCTGTCACCTGCAGGATGTTGTGAATCGCTCTTACCTTCTCTGTGGTTCCTTTTTTATAGAAAGTGACTTCAGCTTTCAGGGAGTCGCTTAAAATATAGTCCATGTTTGTCGTCCACCTGACTTCAAAGTTACCATTGGATTCGTTCACTGACATGATTGTTGGAGTTTTGGGTTTAACTGTAGGAAAAGAAGATTTTTAAAATCCAGGTTAGTGTTTTTACTCTCTGGTTTAAGAGGATTTTTAGAAAACTCAACCTACAGCTGTCTGTTATGTAGATGGATTTTGACTCCAGAGTTGTGTTTTGTTTTCTGACTTTTCCATTAAAAGTCTGCCCAAAAACAATAAGCGAGATCTTCACTGAGCAACAGCAGTGTTCACCATCACACTGATGAAGAGGGCAGTCGTATTCTTCTCTGTGGAAAAACAGGATAACAATTTAACAAATACAGAAAACAATCTAGAAAATATTCAAAAGGCTTAATAAAACAAACTCACTCATATTTTAGGATTCTCAGACTGTATTCTGAGCAGTTTTGTGCTTTAAACCGGCAAAACATGTGTTCCATGTCGGTAGTGCAGTCTAAGTTCGTGTTCTCAGCAGCTCCTGCACAAAATAAAGCAAGAAAACGACTTATTTACGAATATTTTCTCCATTACAATAAAGTATTTACCAACTGTCTACCGTACATACCTGGGATAAGCTGCGCAGCCGCAAAATGTCCTGAAAGTAGAAGCAGGAGAAAAGCCATTCTGCCGCGATTTGGCCTGAAATAAAGCCCGAAAAAAGAGAGATGCTCTTTCCTTTGTGTCGCAGATTCGCTCATTTTGGTTATTTAAACTGTTTTAAGTCATGTAAATTACCTAGTTGTTTCCATTATAGCTTAAAAGATCCTGTTTGGTTTCCCTCGAGAGCTCCCAGAGCGAACTACTGCGCATTTCTTCTTCCTGCTGTGACTGGAGGAGCTTTTACTGGAGCTGTTGCGCCACGAATTACAGGGAAGTTGGTCCCAGCAGCACCACTCCCATTTCCTCATAGAGCTTAGACAGACAGCAGACGGCTGTTGCTTTTTTCAGACCACAACACTGTTTTCAAAGGGAAATAAATTATAAACATGAGGCTTATTTATAGTTTTATTATAAAAGAGCCGTTTTGGTGGAGAAATACACTGCAAAAAGCGGTTTGTTGAAACAACATACAGATAAAATGCATCAATGGATCATTTTATCCTTTTTAAAAGGCTTAATTATAAGCAAATATGTTTTATATTTGACCAAACAAACTGGAGACAATATTTTTGGCACTTTAACAAAAATAAGACAAATGATGAGTTTAAACTTTTTTCTGTGGAAAACTGGCGTGGCTGGGAACTTGTTTGACCACGTCTGATTGTAATCCACATGCAAACAGATGACTGAGAGCCCTGCTGTCAGTGCAGTGAATATTGTGATTAAATAAAACATGTTTACATGCACAGAGACAATTTTGCATAATTTATTTTGCAGCTTTATTTAGGTTTTATTTGCTCTTGATCCAAATTTTTACAATTTTAGAAATAAAAACATTGACTCCTACAAACAAAATATTGTCCTTATATTTTCACACTAACCTTTTAATTTCTGCACCAAAAAAAGCAACGACATTTAAGTTTTTTGCTTTCTAAAATCAATTTGGTACAGTAAAAGTTATAATATAGTGTAAATTAATAATAATAATATAGAAACATTAATATTAATTAATGGTAATAATAATTTGGGGAAATATTATTTTAAAACATTTATTCTGGGGAATTTTCTTGGATATGTTTTTTTCCCCTGTTCATTTTGGTAAGTGTTTAAATAAAAATAAAATATGCTCAACCACCAGTTGACCGGGCAGGTAAAGTGCTAAACAACAGTAATCTATATAGCTTGCAGTTTATATATAAGCTATGTATTTAAATAAAAATAATTTATTTAAAAATGCAAATGACATCTAGAAAATCAATGGTAAAGTGGTAAAAATTTTAAAAAGCTTAAAGCTTCTCTTGTTCTGAAGTCAGCACTGAATAAACCTTGTTTTATTATTATTATTATTATGCAACTGTAAGAAAAATGTGCACATCTGTACGGTGGCCCCTAGAGACAAAACACATGCAAAAACCCAAAACACATGCAAATCAGAAAACATGCAAAACTCAAAGCACATGCAAATCAGAAAGCATTCAAAAACTGAAAACACATGCAAACCAGAAAGCATGCAAAAACTGAAAACACATGCAAACCAGAAAGCATGCAAAAACTGAAAACACATGCAAACCAGAAAGCATGCAAAAACAGAAAACAAATGCAAACCAGAAAGCATGCAAAAACAGAAAACACATGCAAACCAGAAAGCATGCAAAAACAGAAAACACATGCAAACCAGAAAGCATGCAAAAACAGAAAACACATGCAAACCAGAAAGCATGCAAAAACCCAAAACACAATGGAAGTGCTCCAGGACGCTAGAGGGCAGCGCAGAGCTCGATTTACAAGATAAACAGGAAGTAATTTAATCAAACGTCCTTTTTTCCTTTTCCTTGACATGTTCACTTTTCACCTTCTGTCTGGGGCATCCAGGGGGTTTCAGAAATCAATGAAAATGTATGGGTTTTATCATTTTTCACTGGAAATCAGAGGTTGCGCTAGACTTTTTTCTTTTCCGTCATTTGACTGACAGGGTTTTAAAAATCCGATCATAATCTGTTTTTAACCGTCACTTATTAATTTTAAAAAATATAATAATTACTATTTCAGTAGCATTATTTCATTACTTTTAAATATTATTGCATGTTTGTTAATCTTTTCATCCTCCACTGATGTCACGGTTTGGAGAACCTGTTTAAAAGCTGCAGATCGCTCGGTTTCATTTACTTGATTGATCTAACACCGGGCCCATTTAGCACATAAATTCATAGGATTAGACTCTAAATTAGTCGATCAGCCAGTCATCATATAAACATTTCTAAAAACTCTCCATTCGGAGTCGAGCGCTGCGCAGCATCAGGTGAGGTGCAGCTCTGTGCAGATCAGGTCTGACACCTGATGCGCTCTGGCGGACCAGTTCCTGTGGTTCTTCTGCTGCAGAGCGCAGGACGTGTGGATCACAGGTCTGCGCTCTGCAGAACCTCAGTCTGCTGGGCTACAGTGGTGGAGATGCAGCGCTATTTATGCATCCTTGGTTCCAATTATTAGTGGGGACAATTAAGTGATAGCCAATGATGGTCTGATGGACGGGATGGCGCGCGCGCGCGCACACCTGTCAGAATGACCGGTGCCCATCAAATACGGAAAATTTCCAGTTAACGCGACCTCTGCTGGAAATAGACATGTACTTAAAGTAACTGGTGCGAATGAAGCAGTCCGTTTTGATTGTGACGTCCTTCTCATAGACAGAACAAACAACAGTTCACAGTATTTCCTTTGCAATATAACTTTAACACTACATCAAATGATTTTTGTGCGGATTACTTTCAGTTGGAGGTGGTGTGGTGGCTGTGTCCCTGGTTTGTGCTGTTGGGGGTTGTAGGTTCAAATCCAGCTCCTGTTGAGCTGTTAAATTAATTTGTTTAACCTGTTTGACTTTTGAAAGCCTATAAGGTTGTTACATAACTATTATTCAAAACTACACAGAGACTACATACATTAAAAAGGTTTAAGTCTTCTTTCATTAAACAGTATCAAAATGTTTCACGACTGAGCCAAATGTCCTCTTTTTCAAAAATCTAATTATGGTCATCCTACACTCTGTACCTTTGTCTTCTTCTACTATTTTATTTGACGTTTTTACAAATTAAGAGCTCTATTTTAGCCAGTTGTGTCAGCCAGAGTGGTCAACTCCAAATTTTAAAGTACCGGTAACTTCCTGTTTATCTTGCAAATCGAGCTCTGCACTGCCCCCTAGCGTCCTGGAGCACTTCCGTTGTGTTTTAGTTTTTGCATGCTTTCTGGTTTGCATGTGTTTTCAGTTTTTGCATGCTTTCTGATTTGCATGTGTTTTCAGTTTTGCATGCTTTCTGATTTGCATGTGTTTTCTGTTTTTGCATGCTTTCTGGTTTGCATGTGTTTTCAGTTTTGGAATGCTTTTTGGTTTGCATGTGTTTTTTAGTTTTTGCATGCTTTCTGGTTTGCATGTGTTTTGGGTTTTTGCATGTGTTTTTGTTATTTTGCATGTGTTTTCTGTTTTGCATGTGTTTTGTCTCTAGGGGCCACCGTACATCTGTGACGCAAGATGATGAAAATAAGCAAATAGTCAGCTGAAGTTACCGAAACTATAAATAGTATGAATAACACTGAACCCATTGTTTTTTAATCCCAGGAAAACCAGATATAGGTGAGAAAAAACTGGTCAAGTCACAAAAACATTTTTCAGCTACAGAGAGGTTAGTATCTCATTTTAAGATGATTCACTTCTCCTTTACTTTGTATCCTTTCACACAGTTTTCTCCTAAAATGGAACAATTGTGACATCTGATCTGAAGTGAAGGCTATAAATGAGGGCAGATCTGCAGAAAATGTAATCTATTTAAATGAGGCTAAATAAAAATGTCTGTTTATCCTCTGTAGGTATAACAACTGATCTGAATAAATAAGATATACAGAGAGGAGTATTGAACTGAATGCAAAACAGTTCAATAAAATATTTTCTTGTGCACAGGGCCAGTCCTGGGTCAGGTCATATATTTAATGCTCCTTTCTTCAGAAAATGTAGTTCCTCCCAAAAGAGGCCTGTAGGAAGTGTATTCACACAAGTCAGAGAAAAAGCAGCCACTCATCGTGACTGCAGAGTGCTTGTTGGAACATAACCACGTAAAGCTCTCAGTTATGAGGTTGTTTTCTCAAGAAAAACTCAGAGCTGAAAGCTGTCTACTAAGTAAATCAAGTGTTTATACCATTTGCATCATTCAAGTTGCAAATATTTGTCTTAATTCAAACTTGTAATGGCACAAGTAAAGCAGCTTTTTGCTAAAGAGAACTAAAGCTCCATTTAATAGATAGATAATCACATCAAACAAACATTTTTATATTTGCACATCTTCAAGTTCAGCTTATAGCTTCATTTTGGCTTTGTTTGTTACAATGATGTGAGCTAGTAGTAGAAGTAATTGTCCCCCAGGGATGAGCATGATGGCTGAAAAATCTATGAACGTCATTCAACAAGACTTAGGGGGAAAGGGATCAAATGCAAACTGCTGCACCAGTGTGGTATTTGTTATAGAAGCTATGGAGTGAGTATGTGGATAATGAATATACACTGTTAGAACATATTTTGATGAAAAAAGATAAGTTGTATTACACAAGTGTGGAACATTTAGTATGTGTTTAATATATGAGGAAAAAGAATTAAAACAAAAAAGCACAGGTGTTTTTGGTAATAAACAAAATTAGCACAAATTATGAGTTTAAAGAATGGATAAATAAACAACAACACTCTGCTATATTTACTTATTCTAATCTAGAGTAATTAACATTTAAATGTGTTTTGTGAAGTCATTTTATGACAGTTGATTAGAAATGCAGATGAAAAAATGTGTACTTACAATAGTCTAGTTTTTATGATTATTGAAAAAAGTTTCATTTTCATCCTTCTGCTGTTTCACATATTCACCATGTGGTGGCAGTAGTGCTGATCTTTGTTTTTTTCACATGTGCGTATGAGAGGTTTGGAATAATGTTCCTGGTAGCTCCTAGACTAGAGGCTGCTTCTCACGGATCAATGCTGACCAACTGGACAACAGAAACACAACCGATCTGTTTGTTTCAGCTTTTCTGTCTTGTCTTCTCTAAATCAGATCCTCTGTCATCAGGTATCGGTGCTCCAGGTGTCTCAGGGACCAGCTGGATTACAGATACCATATCATACATGTGAACCGTCAGTTCTGCTCTGCAGACTTTGGTCTAGCCACCATAGATGATCAAACCCATCTCACAGGGAAAACTCCGCCCCCTCATTTGAATATAACAATAAAATAACAGCTTGAAATGTAAAACGGAGTTTAAAAAATAAAAGTCCATGAAATATGTAAAATAGCTTTACAAAATTAAGGTGTCACAAAATAAAACACCATTCATTATGAAATAAATAAAAAATACAAAAATAAATAAATAAATATACTAAATACTAAATAAATACATTAAATAAATAATAAATAATTAAATACAGATAATAAATTAATACAAAAAATAATTAAACAAATCCATCCATTTTCTGTAGCCGCTTAATCCTCCACAGAGGGTCGCGGGGCAGCTGGTGCCTATCTCCAGCGGTCAGGGGGCGAGAGGCGGGGGACACCCTGGACAGGTCGCCAGTCCATCGCAGGGCCACACAGAGACGAACGAGACAAACAACCACACACCCACTCACACCTAAGGACAATTTACCAGCCCAATTAGCCTGACAGTCATGTCTTTGGATTGTGGGAGGAAACCGGAGTACCCGGAGGAAACCCGCGCACGCACGGGGAGAACATGCAAACTCCACGCAGAGAGGCCGCAGAGCCGGGACGCGAACCCACGACCTCCTTGCTGCGAGGCAACAGTGCTAACCAACTGCGCCACCATGCAGCCTAATTAAACAAATACAGAAATAAATAATTAAATAAATACAGAAATTAAAAAAAATACAGAAATAAAAAAAAATACAGAAATAAATGAATAAATAAAAATAGAGAAATAAACGGAATTGACAAAAAAGATCTCAAATAAACTGTTTTTTCATATATTTTTTATTTTTATTTCAGGGAGACGTTGATTGTGTTGTGTTGTATAACAAATGTTTCATGTTGGTTCGGAATAAAGAAATCAATCAATCAAACAAACAATTTATTTAATGGAGTATTTACCAATTATTTATCAGTAACAGCGTTTTTAAAATGTATTTAAGGGGGATATTTTTTATTTCATGGAGTATTTATTAATTATTTTCTAATAACAGTATTTTTATTTATATTTGACTAAAACGGCTTTCCATAATTCTGTGAAGTACAAAGTATACCTAAACATTGGTTTAGTTGGGGTCATGTTCACTAGTAGTGGTGTTTCGTCGCCTCTCCAGTAGGGGGCGACAGCACAGACCGCGTACACACGCCGGACCGGGGAGGAAGAAGGAGTTCAGACACAAGCTGATTATTAACGCACTGAACAGCAGACACAACCCGTTGTGTCTGACAGGAGAACTGTAAACGGAACAAATGATGAAGAACGAAGGAATAGAGGGAACTGAGCGGTTCCTGAGCCCGGGTAGGGGCCAAGGCCTGCGGGCGGTGCGGCATTTTGCGGTCGGGGAGCTGGTGTTCGCCTGTCCTGCCTACTCCTACGTGTTGACGGTGAATGAGAGGGGAGCGCACTGTGAGAACTGCTTCACCAGGTAACCCGCACCTCCCCTCCCCGAAAAGACAGAAAAAACCACTACAGAACCGCGTTTTGTTTTTAAAAGAGACTGGGCGAACCGTGTGACCAGTTTAACGTCCACTTTATCGAGCTAAGTTAGGCTGTCAAACATCTGAAAGTAGGTGGGCTTTAAATGGGTCAGTGTGGGAACTCACCTGACTGCTGCTGCAGCTGAAGCTCTGCAGTCTGATCACAGCCCATCACTGGTGGGCTTAAAGCCATAATATAAAACACATGAGCTTTAAACTAAGCAAATGCTTCTGCATAGATCTGAACTTATTAGCCAAAAGATGATTCTCAACCCATAGGTGACTTTCCTGTTGGTACTCCTGTCACATAAGCACCCTGTTTTCTCTGCACACTGAGAAACGGATGTCTCTTAGAAATCAGACTGCCAGATTTTGCATTAATATCTGTGTAGGATGTGAAGTGGTTAGAAGGGCCCACTTACACATCACTGCCATGTGTAGGCAGACACACACACAAATCAAAAACACACAGAAGGTTAAATTTAGTGTTTTAGTCTTCTACAGCCTAATCATCACAGTCACCTGTGACTTGTAATGCATCATAATATGTTTATAGTTAAAATCTACACCTTGTCACCAACAGCCTTTCATACACTTACATGTGTCCCAACCAGGCTGCCATTAGAGCACTAAAAGGTTAGGGTGCTAAATATAGATGTGTCCCAAGAGAGGAGAAAGCCAGGGGTACTGGCTTGTGTTTATGGGGGAGGATGTGAATATATACAATAAGTGTATCCTCCCCCCAAAATATATATACTTTTTAAGTCTTAATCTTGCAAGTTTCCTTATTATTCATAGTTTTAACATATTTACTTTCATATATAAAGAACACCAACATTTTGGTTATTAACAAACGATTTTGGTGTTATCTACCAGTTTATTGTACCTGTTTGCACAATTCTACACAAAAACATACTTTAAAACAATCTCTTTTTGTGTCGGATCAAGACTTTACTGTCTGAAGTGTTGTGGAATAACAGTAAACCAATAAAGTTCTGATTGAGCTGCATCATGAGGTAAAGATGTCTCACAGGTTGTCCACTTTGAAGTTGTAGTGATGAAAAGTCTGATCTTTCATGTCATTACAGGAAAGAAGACCTTTTCAAGTGTGGTAAATGTAAGCAGGCCTACTACTGCAATGTTGACTGTCAGGTAAGAGGCTTTCAAGGTGTGTGTGACTGTGTGTGTGTCAGGTTCTAATTTTAACCTGATGGTAAGTTTAAAGCAGCTCTCTGGATTATTTTTCTCTGTATCAAAGTTTTCTAAATGTTTTAAATGATATTTCAGGTCTAAACTATGATCTATGGGTTGAGTTCCACAACATCTGTCATTCTGATGAAGACCCTCCTTCCTCCTAGAGACCCCTTTCTATTATTTCTTGCCGCTGACATTTTTCAGCCAATGAAATTCAAATTTCTGCATTCTCTCAACATGCACGCGCATCGACCAAACCTGTACCAGTAGGGGGCGCTGTCGTACAGGACGCTCCGTGTGTTTCTCTGCCGTCTCAGCCGTTCACTGAGGACTCACAGCTCATTTCTACTAAAAACCTACCCATTCTCCAGTTAAAGATGGATTTATTTAAATTTTTAAACCTTTCACCTCACAGAATGGCAAGGCTTGACAGGATTATGCGTTTATTTTGGTCAGAAAGTTCATCCAGGGCCGAGTCAAGTTCAGCTTCAGAGTCCAGCAGCAGCTCTCTGCTACCAGAGCTAATATCAGAAGCAGCAGGGACAGAGAGGGCTCATCAGACCCTCGTAGTGTTGTTGGAATAAGATTGTGAACTGTGAATGATTAAATCCTACACATTGAGCGGTACAGTTCATGTCCGAAGTATATGCGCCGCGTGCACGCGCGCACACGCGACCGGACGCGCGTGTCGAGATGTTTTGAGGAGGAGCCTTTGGACGCTAGATTCAAAAACTGCTCTCCTGATGAAATCCTCCAGAGTGCGGCTTTAACGTGGAACGATGTCATTGGGAACTCTGAGTAGAAACTTGACTTCATTAGCTGCTGATTTATTTTTCTTCGTCATTTTTGTTTTTCTAGACGATGAATATTTTTCATCTCTTATTTTTATGGCGCTGTTAGTGTACATGTGTGTACCGAACCCCATCAGTAGAGAGGAGCTTCAGTTTCCCAAAATATTGAATGGGCTGCTGTTGCTATGACGATTATTCCCGTCCTCCAACTGATGCTGTCTAGTTTTAGTGTATAAAAAAACCCTTTCTGCACTGCAGTGAAATGCAAACAAAGAGAAGGCTATTTGTGAATATTTATATAAAAAACTGCCAGTTCTTATATTTCTTTTTCTTTATTTGTACTTTTTAAAAAAAAGATTTTTCCCCATTGAACCATTTCCTCTGTTAAAAAGATAACTTTTGCTAAATTACATCTTATTTCCACCATCTGTTGTGTGTTTATCTGTGCAGAGAGGTGACTGGCCCATGCATAAGCTGGAGTGTGTAGCCATGTGCTCCTATGGGGAGAACTGGTGTCCATCAGAAACGGTCAGACTGGTGGCCAGAATCATCATGAAACAGGTAAAATAACAAGAGGACAGAGACAGACGTTTTCATGTTTATGAATCTGAACAGCAGGTTTGTGCAGGAGAAAATTAACAAGAAAAGGAAGTAAATGAGACAGGATGGTGTTTTACTCTAATAGAGTTGGTAAAATAAGTTGAATTTAAATATACTTTTTTATTTATAGTCTGAATTTTGATATTAAAGCAAATTGGAAAGTACTTTTTTATTTTACTACTGTTTGCAACAATTAAAATTAAAGTATGAGACAGAATGAACTTAAACTAGTAATGTGTGTTATAAAATTCTATATATTTAATACTTTTCCAGCTGTACATAAATAAAGCTAATGTGACAAACATTAATTTGAACTCGTACGGGTGTCCTCAGTAATGGTTATGTTATTTGTTCCTCCTGTTTATCTGTAAATTTATCAAAAGGAGGCTAAATAAAGCAGCAGATGAAGACTGTAGGTGTTGTTTTGAAATAAATGTAAAATTAAAATGTTATTTAAATTGAAATGGATACAGCTTGATACGTTTGCCTATCTTTCAGGTTTGCATTGATAGCGTTAAATGTTTTGGAATTTATTTATTGCACATGTAAAGTGTACATGTAGTGGTAAAAGAGGCATGCTGTGTTTTAAATTAACAGTTTTCTATTGATTTTAATGTTTCTGGGTCAGTTTTTGCTTTAAATTGATCATATTATGACAGTTTTTAAAGTTTAGCATTTGTCTAGACTTTAGTACAGTCGTCATCATAATGTTTTTAGAATATTTAAATGTTAAATGGTCTTTTTTTTTTGTCTCAACTGTGTTAAAGAGGGTTACAACGGAGCGCACCCCTTCTGAAAGACTGCTGCTGCTCAGAGAGTTCGAATCGCGTAAGTAGATATGTGAATGTGTGAGAATTAACAGATAGTTTATTGATCCCTCGAGGGAGCACATGCTCCTTTAGTTACAGATTCATGCACATCAGTTACAGAGTGTGTGCATGTGCACTTTTGTGTGGGATCTTTCTGTGTCTCTGCAGTTTTAGCAGCGTGTCTATTAATATTCTGGGCTGTAGCCTCCAGTCCTGATTCTGTCTCCTTCATTCAATCCAAGAGTGCAGCGCTCTGGGACTTAAATCCCAAGCTTCTGGGTGCAGTAATTTTATGTTCACTCCCCCATCCTTTAACAACTGCTGCCCTTGAGCTCATATTCAGACACACTTCGGTCTTAAGTTTATTTCAGCTCGAAATCACAAAAGTTAGAAGATAAACTCCCTTAATTTACGATTTTTACCTTTTTTCTGTTTTACTTTACAGAGAAATAACTAATAGATGATTGTCTATTAAAACATTGTGGAATTAATAAATAATATCTCCACAATAAATTGTAGTTAGTTTCTTTAAAAGGGGTTCATTCATCTGTCAACAAACTTTAGTTCCTGCTCCGTCTGATTTATCGTTTAATCTGAGCAGCTGTTGTCGGATCAGCTGCGTCGCCACAGGATTGTTAAAGAATTTACCCTCTCACCTGTTTCTCATGCACACAAAGCAAACGTGCAGCCAGATACTGCTTCCTGCTGCTGAATGGCAACGACACACAACAACACAGGAATATTCTACACAAACTGAGATTTTTTTATTTTTTTTAAGCTTTCTGCACATAGAACCCTATGAAATCTGTTGAAATCATTTATCAGAGGCTGTTTTTCCCCCCAAATAACTTTTTTGTTACATTTTATATTTTGGAAAACTTCTTTTTTGATCAAAAGAATACAAAATTTTGAAAAATAAAATGGATAAAACAAGTATTATGGGAAAAACATGCCCTGAAAATGATAAAATTACATTTTAGGGCCCTAAAAATAGGAAAAAAAACTACTAATAAACCTCTGAATAACTTTTATCTACCTTACGAGTAATTCTTCTGTTACTTGGTTTGTTTATAATGTTAGTAGAAGCACTGCAGAACAACAGGTTTTCATAAGTTCCTACAAAATCATATGAGAATGTGCATAATGTTTTTAAGATTTGAACTCCATCACTTCTCAACATAATAAAAGTTTGTTTTAGAACTCCGGTATTACAGCCTGCAGGTGACGAGCATCCCTTCAAGGAATGACGGGTCTTTAATTAAGAGATGCTGATGAGAGTGAGGAGAAGGAAAAACTTGCTGAAGCAATTTCAATTATATTTTATTGAGATAATGACTGTGCAAACAGAATACATAATGTAAAATCTATTTCACAATTAAACTCCTTGTAAAACATTAGTCTTCACAAACGATCCATGTTTAAATTTAACTTTTGAAAGGAGTTTTATTCAGATCTCAGTTCCATCTGATGACTGTCTCTACTTTTTGCCTTGTTGCTCTCTTCCTGCTGGTGATTCGTTCCTCTGACAGACCTGGATAAGATGGACGATGAGAAGCAGGAGATGAACCAGGTCGACATACTGGCTCTGCATCATTTCTACTCCAAACACATCAGTGACCTCCCTGATGACCAAGCTCTCACTGAGCTCTTTGCACAGGTAAAAAAAACAAACAAAACAAGGCAACACATAGGAAACAATATGAACTTGTTTATCTTCATCGTGGTGTAATGTGCTTTTAGATGATGATGTAATCAGAAGTCCTCTCTAGCTGTACCGTTAGCGGATAGCTTCACCTACTGTCTGCAGCTCTTTAATCTGATCCATTCCAGTCACTAATGGAAACTGCCTCTCTGGCTTCTTGTCACAGGAATGCTTTCCAGATATCCTCTTTCTTATTGAAGGTTTCACAGCCCGTTAGTGGCTGCTGTTTGTTGTTACATCATGTAACTCAAACCTGCTGTTTTCTCTCTCTGCCTCCACCTGTTCTTTCCTCCTCCTGCTTCTTTTTTCTGTCCCTTCTAATCTTTGTTTTGTCTTCAGGTAAACTGTAATGGTTTCACCATAGAGGACGAGGAGCTCTCCCATCTAGGATCGGCTGTTTTCCCTGAGTGAGTTGATGAAAATAAAATTGTTTATTTGTGATCAGTTTGAAGCACCTAAACACATTTCACTGGAGTGAACGGTACTGGAAATTAAATTATATGGATGGAATATTTTTATGTTTGTAGTTCTCTCCATTTGTGATATCTTTTATACAGAAAAGTTTAATTAAAGGTAGTTTAAGTATTAGGACTCTGATCAGTCACCATCTGATTTTCATGCCCCAAACACACTTTTTTTTGTCCTTTTTCCAGTGTAGCACTGATGAATCACAGCTGTAGTCCTAATGTTATCGTGACCTATAAAGGCACAGTAGCTGAGGTCCGAGTTGTTAAAGAAATAAATCCAGGTGAAGAGGTAAGAGAGTAATGCTTTTAAGGCCAAATGCAGTTTAAAAGATGTAAAACTTTCTCATATTTTGTTCTTGTTCTCATCTGTCTTTGTAGGTCTTTAACAGCTACATAGACCTGCTCTATCCTACAGCGGACAGAAGAGAGAGACTGTTAGATTCTTACTTCTTTTTATGCGAGTGTACCGAGTGCAGCACTGAGTCTAAGGTACTTTAATCCAAAAGCTGGGGCAACAGTGTATTATTTTCTCCATTTAGGTTTATACAAACCAATCAAACAGTTTATTATTTAGAGAGAAATAGAACTTGGAAGTAATCTGGTAAATTTAATGCACAATGAATTTTGGATGCATCTAATTTTGGTGCTTTTGCAGATTGGACACTAAACTTTTTGACGCTCTGACCTCAAAGTCTTTTTATTCAAACCAGCTGAATAGAGCATCTTGTGTAGGATATTTTATGTTTATGTTTGGTTTTCTCTTTGTAGGATGATGCAAAAATGGAGATTAGAAAGCTGAGCTCTCCACCAGAACAACAAGAAATCCAGTCTATGGTTCGTTACGCCAAGAATGTCATCGAAGAGTTCAGAAGAGCCAAACACTACAAAAATATCCTCTTGTTAAAACACATTCTTGTTTCTGCCTTCATCTGTGGCAAACTTCACTTGTTAGTCTTGTCTTTGTGTGTTTTTTTCTCTATCATTATTCCTTGACTCTCTTTTACCTCCCAGTGAGCTCCTAGAGATGTGTGAGCTCAGCCTGGAGAAAATGGGAGCTATTTTTGCAGACACCAACGTCTATATGCTGCACATGATGTATCAAGCCATGGGGGTTTGTCTGTACATGCAGGACTGGGATGGCGCCATGAGCTACGGGGAGAAGATCATTCATCCATACAGGTAAACTGGTCTGTGGGATCTGCAGGGAGCTGTCAGGCTAATAACACTGTTATTTAACAGTTTATTAAACTGTATTTTACTTTAATAAAATCCCCTCAAATGTGCAGAAGTTTGAAGTTGGAAAAAAGTGTAAACACAACAAAATCAGTCCAGGATTGGGTGGTTGTTACCTCAGGCACCAGCAGGAACAGACTTGTACAAATGTGCAGAATTGTTATTTTGCTTTCGAGGAGCCAAACTTGGTTTTGATGAGTATTTTTCCAGTCTTTCTGAAGGTCTTTAGACTTTGTCTACTCTTCACTGGTTTTCTGTGACGTATCTGACAGTTTTCAGTGAAATGTCTTAAATATAAGCCACTTAACCCTGACCTTTTGAATTAATCAGGCATAAGAAAGTTCCTAAACTCAGGCGATGAACCAGTGTTGTGTTACGTACATGATGCATACTTATACATAGATGCATACATACCTGTGATACATAAACTAGTAACAAAAACATTTGAAATGGAATCTTTAGTTTCTTTGTTACCAGCAGTCTGTCTCAAAGACATGATTTCTTCTTTATTTAGATGAAGGCAAAATAATGCAAAAATAACAGTTTGACTCATAAAATAGTATTTCAGAATCAACAAGGTGTTTCCCAAAGACTTATCAGCTGAAAACTGGACATACAGTAGATCAACTGATGGATGAGGTACAAAATGCTGTAGAGTCATAAGCTGACAGAAAATGACTGAAAAAGCAGCCAAAGTTTAAAAAAACTTTGAAATACCTTCAAAAAGCCTGAAGAACTACTGACCAAGACTATAAGGATTTAAAATGTTACAAGAAAATCTGACTTCTTGGATATAAAGTATAAATGATTTTAATATGGTATTAAAGTTCTGTAAACTGGTTTTGTTTTTTGGGGATTTTTTAAGCTTGTTTTCCCAGTTGTTGACTTCATCCTTTAAAGGAGTGGTTTTCTGGGTTATTTTATCATTTTGCATTGTTCTCTAGTGTAATTCAATGCTATCTGTGTAATTTTTATAAAGAAAGAAGCTTTTATGCTTATAATATAAGCTTTAGAAGTTTCCCATCTGACACCTGAATTTGAAACAGCAGGATTCTCATTAGTATTCATGATATGCACAGCACTCGCTTCTGATTGGATGACCGAAACGTCACTACTCCGCCCCCTTATTCAGAACTCTGTCACACTGAAATGTCCCGATACTTTGGAAAGTGAAAGAGTGAAAAAGATAAATACCCAGGTAACAAGTAGCTACTAGACTTTACTGAAGATTAGCTTTGAGAGAAAAAAAACCCCAACAGTTTCAACTTTGAGGGAGCCTGCTTCCTGCTATCACTCATTTCCTCATCTTTCCTCCTTTTTCTTCTCTCCCCC
>SSNR01000247.1:111581-160513 GCA_006937965.1 Callopanchax toddi | reverse complement strand
GCCACAAGCTCATAAGATTGCCAAATACAAAGATTTTGTAATGCATTGGCCGGGAATCGAACCCGGGTCAACTGCTTGGAAGGCAGCTATGTTCACCACTATACCACCAATGCCTTGACGACATCAATGGGATCATGACAATCCTGTTCTTGACAGGTTTGTTGAACAAAATCCCAAATGTTTCATGGATTCAATTTGCCTGACACAAACTGGACTTCCAATATCAGAAACACCTCTTGAGTGGATGTTCAGAATGAAGCATGCTGCACAATTTGGATCTGTATAGAGACAAAAAGAGCATTCTATGTAGGAAGCATAAGTACAGTACAATGAGACCTCAAGCTCATTTACAGTCGATGTGCCCCATTTCAATGAGTGTACCGGAAGATAGAATTTGATAAATGGACGTTCATCTGATCAGCAGATGAAAACTTTTGTGAGAGCTGTCCTAGGTCATTTTTCTAACAAGACATTGTGTTCCCTGATGGTCTAGTGGCTAGGATCCGACGCTTTCACCGTCGTGGCCCGGGTTCGATTCCCGGTCAGGGAAATGCGACTTTACAGACTGTCATAATTGAGTTGACTGGCCCCTGTTCCACACCATCGAATGCCTCATGCACCAGTTTTAAGCGAAAAGGAATCCGCAAGGAGCAGAAATCAGCCAGTGTTATGCCAACGTCTAATGGGCCATTTTGGTTTTCTTTCATGCACACGAATGAGCCGTAATGCATTGGCCTGGAATTGATGCTGGGTCAAAGGCTTAAGAGGCAACTTTGTTCACCATTATATCATCAATCCCTTTAGTTTGACCAGTAGATCATGACTAGGGTTGGGTACCGAAGTTCGGTTCCGGTATGGACCCGACCGTTACATCATCGGTACTACCCGGACCGAAATACAACGTGAATTTCGGTGCGCCATTTCGGTGCCCCAAAATATAGCCGCCTAATTACGCCCTCTGGTGTTTGCCGTTAATAAGCTGTAGCCTGTAGCGCACAAACGTCACGTGACACGCACGCAGCAGACTGCCGCAGGAAACACAACCCCGACACGCGCACTCAGCCATCTCCTTGTGCAGCAGTCCAGCGGTGACGTCAGCCTCGCATCTCTTCGCCCCGCAGAGCATACTGCTCTGAATGGTGCGGGCAGAGGTCCACTTCATGCCAGCCGTCACTCACTCGCAGCGCGTCCCATGAGATCGGTGGGACGCGCAGCTGGTCCCCGCAGCTGGAGCGAGGATCCTGGCTCCAGCTGCTGGGACCAGACGCTCGACTCCTCGCCGCTCACCGGGACAGCCGATCTGCCGCCTCCTCACATCCTGCTGCTTCACCTTTTTTCCTTCAGCACACCTTTCATTTCCTTCGTTGTCTGTCCTTTTCTTTTATTTTCTGTCCTGTTCACTCTCTCTGTCGCTCTGCCAACCTGAGTGGCATCTAAATAAGTTTCCTCCTGGACACGCCCACTTACAACAGGTGATAGTGATTATCATCATGTTAAAATCAGTCCACAGCGATCCAAAGAATTAAAAACAAACAATATTAAAACAGTATAAAACATGCAATAATAATGATAACTAGAAAAGTTCCTGAAGAAACTTTGAGAGGGCGTGCTACCGGCGGCATCAGTGTTTACCTGCGAGGGTTAAAAATATCAAAATGGTTCCTCAATATGTTACAGTCCAATGTCTTATGGCTTATTTAAAGTTTGAGTTAGGTTTCTAAGTGTTAGTGTCGCCAAGCAGGAGGCTCTCAAACATCAGAAAGTGAAGCCAACTTCATTCATCCATCCATCCATCCATTTTCTGTAGCCGCTTATTCCTCCACAGAGGGTCGCGGGGCAGCTGGTGCCTATCTCCAGCGGTCAAGGGGCGAGAGGCGGGGGACACCCTGGACGGGTCGCCAGTCCATCGCAGGGCCACACAGAGACGAACGAGACAAACAACCACACACCCACTCACACCTAAGGACAATTTACCAGCCCAATTAGCCTGACAGTCATGTCTTTGGACTGTGGGAGGAAACCGGAGTACCCGGAGGAAACCCACGCATGCACGGGGAGAACATGCAAACTCCACGCAGAGAGGCCGCAGAGCCGGGACGCGAACCCACGACCTCCTTGCTGCGAGGCAACAGTGCTAACCANATACCCAGGTAACAAGTAGCTACTAGACTTTACTGAAGATTAGCTTTGAGAGAAAAAAAACCCCAACAGTTTCAACTTTGAGGGAGCCTGCTTCCTGCTATCACTCATTTCCTCATCTTTCCTCCTTTTTCTTCTCTCCCCTCGGAGCAGGGGGGAGGGGGGTCGCACAACACCCCGGCTCAAACACACACACACACACACACACACAGAGAGGGGGAGGAAAAAAAAACGGAGAGAGAGTCGTCACCGGCGGCAGCCAGTTGGCCACACTGCGTCTGCGTTCCGCCATGTTGAATTTTCAACAAAAACAAAAGCTAGCAGCTGGGCGGACCGAAAGGCGTTACCATCTCAGTGAATACACGTTGTGAGTCTTGTGACGTCAAAAATAGCAGAAATGCTCTCCCGCATTTTTAAGATTCTTTTCTCAGAGATTCTGGTTTTTTTTAATAACCAGGGAACAGAGAGTTTTCATGTTTGTCCTACATGACAGGTTCAGGGGGGACCTATTAGAAACTACGAAGACCTGAAAAAAATGGATTCTGAATAAACCACCCCTTTGATTCCTGACACATAAAATAATTATCAGTAAACTCAGATTTTTAAACGCTGAATTATTTGTAGCCTAATATTTAAAAAAACAATTATTTAATTTTATGCTATATATTATTGTTTAATTATATAGCAATACAATAATAAATTACATTTAACTGCATGTCACCTGCAATTCTTATATTCTCCACCAGAGGGCAGAAGATATGAATACCTTTACACACAGCAGGTTTTTGAGGAAAGTACTAGTCCTGTTAAAGATAAGGAGCTCTTACAAACTTATTAGATGGTGTATTGGATGTGATATAACATTATAGGAGTAAGTTTAGATCAAACTTGTATTTTGTGATTTATAAAAAGCAGCACTTTATTTTGTTGTTGAATTCACTCTGGGTTTTTTCCCAGTAAAATAAAACTAAAAGTTTCAGTGAAAATACAACCTTCAGTCCCCCGGTCCCGACTTGTTGTGACTCCTGACTGTTTTCAATACAGTGTTCACTATCCTGCCTACTCTCTGAATGTGGCGTCGATGTATCTGAAACTGGGACGTCTGTATTTGGGGCTTGAAAAGAAAACACAAGGCGTCAAAGCCTTAAAGAAGGTAATTTCACTTTATTGATTTGAGGTAGAACGTGTTCAAGAGTCAGAATAAAAAGCCGTTTAGCATAGTGTATTTTATTTCCATAGTTTAATATCAATAATTTTGTCTTTTTATTTGTCCCCAGGCTTTGGCCATCATGGAGGTGGCTCATGGAAAAGACCACCATTATGTAGCAGAGGTCAAACGGGAAATTATAGAGCAGAAGTGAAAAATAAAAGAGGTGGAGGAGGCAAAGAATTCACTGACGCTCTGGAGTGAGAAACCTTTCTGAAAGCAACAACATTTACATCACCAGTGCATGGCATGCATCTTATACCTCCTACTTTTTTATATTTTTGTTTATTTTCCTGGCTCATTTTAGGCAGTTTTACATACATTTGGCTGAGAATGAGCACATTTTATAACTCGTCACTGATTTATTCTGGTCAGAGCTTGACCTCAACATATTCATACTAGGTTTAGCATTATTTGAATAAAAAAAAGCAAACAGTTCAAGTATTTTTATCTTTATTTGACATTATTGACTCATTCTTATGATACAAGTGTAAAAAATTATCAGTGTAAACGTATGATGCCTTTAAATCTGCCTTTGAAAGAAGCAACACTTTGATCTGATTTTTCTAATGTTTAATTTTTGTTTATCGTTTTTGTTTATGGTGAGTCTGAAATCATTTGATGTGTTTTGTGGATCCACTGAGAGACTTAATTCATATTTGTGTTTTTGGCAGCGTTTTGAGCTGCAGTGTTGCTCCAGAGCTTTTAATTTGAAAATCTACACAAAACTGGTCAGTACTTGTTACTGAGGGCATTACCACTTTGTCCCAGTCTGTGTTTTTTAGTTCAGTCTCATTTATTTTCAGTAAAGCGAGACTGACCCTACATCAGACACTCTGTAGCTGCAGAGAAGAGAAAGCAAAAATCTTTTTCTGAATGGTTAACGACTCGTCTTATAGCCATTTTGGGTTTTTTTTAAGTACCAGAATGGTTGCATGTTTGGCTGGTTATTATGCATTTGTGTGTACATTTTTACATTTCATTTAAATAAGGATAATTGACTGATCTCTGGTTGAATCTCAACTGTAGAGGACTTTTGCATGTTCTCCTTTGGCATGTGTTGTTTCCTCCCACAGTCCAAAGACATGCATGTTTGGTTCATTATTGATTCACTCTGGCATTAGGAGTCAGTCTGTGCATGCAGTTGTTTGTAACATGGCTCTGTGACAGACTAAAGCCCCGTCCAGGGTGCACCCGCCTGCTCGCCCCACATGACCCCGAACAGGATTAAGAGGGTGCAGAAGCTGAATAAACGATAGTTGACCAAATGGGCTGTGGGTTTATCTGATGAGAAACCAGCTCAGTTGATCTGTTCATAATGTATGCTTGAACGGGGGTGCTGATCTGAGGCCAGTTTGCCTCTAAAATCATGCTGAAACCACGACCTGACCAACAACCGCGGATCAGAACCTGTTTCTTCTTAACCAGAACCCTATGACATTTTTTTCCCTCTTCCAAAATCTTTATTTTATTGTTGGAATTTTTTAATTTTATTATCTAAAAATGTTTATTTAAAAAACAAAACTGTAAAAAATAATTAGAAGGGATAAAACAGACAGAAAAAATCTCATAGGGCTCTAAACGACTGTAGCTTTTGTTTAATTTGTCAGAAATTATTGTACATTTCTGGGTTTTTGTATTTTTTCTAGTAGGCAGAATGAACACAGATGTTTCTTACACTGAGAATGAAGTCACCATTATGGACAGGATACCAACGTGCAGTATGTGCTTTTGTTTGTGATGATAGAGAAGTTTACAGTCAAGAATGAATGAAATATCAGAAATAAGGGACTTAGATCCTCATTTAATCTGTTAATACATTTGACCTTCATTTAAATAATAAAAGTTGATATTAAATTTCAAGCGGTTCATTCTCATAAGGGAGCATGTCAGGTAAATGAATGTTGGCTGGACTGATGATGTTTCATGTAGTTTATGACTAAGTGGCTTCATATCTCACTCCAAAAATCAAGATCAGGTTATAAAACTGTAGCTCTTGTCTAAATGTAACTGAACCACTTAAAACCACTGAGCAACTGGTCTTAATTTGTTGTTGCTATTTTAAATTCTAGGTTAAGTATTAAGTGTGCAATGGAAGCTTAATGCAAATATCTTCACCCGGGCCTTATTTAAGGGTTCTAGTTGCACTTGTGGTTTTTTTTACAACTTAATGTGACAAACTGATGTCAAACTGTAATTTGTAAACACACTTTGAATTTAACTGTCAGTAAATTAGCTAATCTGCTGGCGATCTTCACTTTGCACTGCCAGGGGAACTTGTTAAAGATCTGTAGCTTCTTGTTTACTATCGAATGAGTTTAATTGTGGCTCTTTTGATTAAACTAATGGTGACGAGTATTCTGTAGTATTTGTATCAACTACTGCGTATGTGACTCTGTTTCTTGTGAAAATGCATCCAGAAGGTGCCTGTGTTACCGTTTTACCAAGGTTATCTGAATAAGCACCGTTTTATTAATTCTGTTCCAAATGATAATTTTTATAGGTTACTGAGAAAATATAAAAGATTTTCATAATTCAGATGTTTAAACCCCTTGATCAAAATTAAGTGCATTTCTTGCTGCATGGTATTCACAAATCACTTAAAAATCATTCAAGAAAATTTTACAATGTATAAAACAAGGACAATATTTGTCATAATCCAGGCTCAGTTGAACTGAATTAATGTTTCAGTATTTTATATTTTCTGTTCTAAATGTTAAAAAAAAAAAAGCATGAATGTTTTTCTTATGGAATGCATAAGTTTTTTTTCTGTACAGTGTCAATGGAACCCAATAAATGACGACTTTAAACTCGTTTGCTCTCTTTCATTAATACGCACCAATTTTACAGCTTTGGTTGCAAAGTATCTGCAGTAGCTTCTGTTAACTGCATTATACTTTTGCAGTGTTGATGTTAGGTGGTTAAATGGGATGTTTAAAGTCATTTTTAATAGTTATTTGTACTGCAAGGAGAAAATTAGCATGTTGCAGGCAGCAGAAGGGGAAAAGAATAAATGCATAAGAGAAAAAAAATGCTGTTAATAAGCACTTTAAAGAACTGTGCAAATTTAGATAAAAATAAATTTGAAAACTAGTTCTTAAAAAGCTTAAACAGAATGGTTTTATACATTTAGAAAATACAAAAACAAAATGTGTGCCCTGTGAGAAAAGCAACAGTGTAAACAATGTTTTCAAACAGGAAATGAAAAAATAAATATTTGACCCTGTGGAGGAGGAAAAAGGACGACACAGAGTAGGTTTCTTTCACATCTTTACTCCTCAAAGATTCCAAACTAACTGAACTCTCTCTCAGCTCATGAAGCTTTTCCAGCTGCTCAAGGCATCAACACATTTACATGTGAACAACAGTGGGCTCTGCCATCAGAGCGACAGACTTTACATACAATGTGGGTGAGTGCAAACATCTTGTGGTCTCCTCAATCGTTGTCCTGCTTATGGTGACATTTAAAACCTCTCGCCACACGGTGGCACTATACTGCGGAAACAGAATTTTGAGAGAGCCAATCGGGTGCGTAGTGTGATTCAAGTCAGCCAATCAGCATGTCTGATGGTTTTTTTCTGTTGGAATTTGAAATTTCTTTGGAGAAAACCGAAGCCGAGACGCTGGTTCCGATCAAGAAGCCTCGCGCTCAAAGTAAGTGCTAATGTGCTTAAGTTTTATTTATATGAATTCTCAGCTTTATCTCAAAATATTTATCGCGTTATACGTTTGTTATACGATTCCGAATTTGAGCGCTGTTTGGTTTTAGGTTAAAATAAAAACTGATGAATTCTAAATTTACCATGCTACCACAGTCATTCATAAATTCACTAAGCTTCACAGCGATAGGGTGAATAAACCGAGTTTTACGAAACGTCCGCTTTAAATTAACATGGTATTAGTTCATATTTCAAATTTGTTAGTCGAACACTGAATACTTTAACATGTTTTTAGGTTATTCTTATATTAATATTTACATTAGCTACGATTAACTGTGCTAATATTGCTAACTAAATTTAGCACAGTGTCCTTACATTTAAGATAACATCTAACAAGTCTGAGGAATAAAAATCAGATTAAAATGATAAACTATTAAATATTTTAACGTGTTTCCCCTCAATTCTGATATATAACTCGAATTATTTGATGCATTTAAATATAAACTTGGATCAAGTTTAACAATCTTCATATACCTGCTCCTTGTGTTATTAAAATAATCAAGCTTGTTTTAAAATAGAAATTGTTGCACAATCTGTTTTTGATTGTTTGCCTGATAAATGTTTGTGTTTTGAATCAGGTTTTAGATCATGAGCTGGGCGGTGGAGGAGTGGAAGGATGGACTTCCAGGGAAAGCCCTACAGAAGATCCAGGAGATGGAAGTCCAGCTGGACAAACTCAGGAAGGAGAGAACACAGAAACAGTTTCAGGTGGACTCCTTAGAAGCTGCCTTACAGAAACAGAAGCAAAAGGTCAGTAGAAATCCTTTTTTGTGTAAAACTTTTTCTTTTTTTGTTTTTACCAAAGGTGGAAATTCTACCTAATAAAACAAACAGGAAACAGTTTTATCTACACGAAGGAAATATTTCTATTTCTGTGTCTTCAGGTGGACAGTGAACGCACAGAGATCTCCGCTTTGAAGAGAGAAAATCAGTCTTTAGTTGAATCATGTGATGTTTTGGAGAAAGGTCGTCAAAAAGCTGTCCATGACCTTGGAGTCAAAGAGCAGCAGGTTAGTTTCTGATATAAGAAAGAGAAAAAATACAGTTTTAAATGTGTTCATTTGTTATTATAATACTCGGGTTGGTATTGTCAGCATTGCATTTTATGTAAATTTTCTAATGTTGACTTATATTCTACCAATGGAATGGCAAAAATAACACTTGGACACCTTTTACACCTCAAACCTTAATTTAACCTGCATAACCATGTTGTTTATGAAGATATAAAAAAAAGTCTTAGTAAAGCCAAAGTATCTTTATTTGGAATTAGGTCGATAAATATGGTATTGTTTTGTTCTTAACCTAACCATGTCTGAATTTTAGGTGAGCTACCTGGAGGGGCAGCTTAATTCCTGCAGGAAGACCATAGAGAGACTGGAGCAGGAGCTCAAAAAGTGAGTTTTTTTTGTGTTTTTGTTTTTAACCTGGTTTTGCACATTGTGTTTTTGAAATCAAGGTGAATATATTTGTTAAAGCAGCAATGTTCCATGTATTTGGTTAAGGAATATATTTATATTTCCATGCTCTTAAATAGCCTGTGATGCTTTATTTATTTTTTTAAATTGGCACAGATACAAAAATGAGCTGGATCGATCTCAACCTGCCGGCTCTTCCTCCTTATCATCCTCCTCCTCTGAGCTGCAGCCTTACACTACTCCTCAGAAGAGTTTTGCTACGCCAGCACCCGTCCCAGCGTCCAGACAGCAGGGTATTTCAGTTTGTTTTTCTGTGCAGTTATTTGTATCATATTTGGATCCGCTGTATATAAAAAGCCTATATTTTTTCCACAGATAACAGAATAGATGAGCTTCAAGAGAAATACAACCAAGAAGTGGAAGAAAGAAAACGGCTTGAGACAGAACTCAAAGTCTTGCAGGCCAAAGTGAGTAAATAGTGAACACAACATTTTGATAAACTCTTTTTAAGATTTTATTGTAATGATTTATTTCTGCCGTAGCTGTTGAGTCAGTCATCGGTCAGTGTAAGCCACAAGGACATCGCAGCTCGCCATGCTGGATCGTCTATATTTCCATGGCAACAGCAGGATCACAGCGTGCGTGCTCAGGATGCGATGGAGACGCCTCTGAAGAGACGAGGGACATCGCTGTGGGAGTCCCACGAAGACACTCCAATTAAACCTAGCCAGAGGATGAGCTCATCCACAGCTGTCCAAAGTCCCAGTGGGTCCTCCCAACAGATGGAGCAGCTAAAGACTCTTAACCAAGGTATTTATAACATTGATTGGACACAATCCTATATTTTATTTGTAAAATATCCTTGTAACTTAAAAGTATTTGTTTCTTTCTTAGATCTGCGTACTCGTGTGTTAGAGCTGGAGAGGAATCTTTCCAATCAGGAAAAAGAAATTCGTAATCAAGCTTCCAAACTGCAGGAACTCCAAACTCATCTGAACCAGGCCCGTAAAGAAGTAGCTGAGCGGGACAGAGACCTGTCCAAGGCCGGTCACGAACTGAGTCAGGCTGCAGACAAACACCAGCAGCTCGAGGCCAAGGTAGGACAGATTAATAGATAATCATGTATTATTAGATTATTTAAACTGGAATAAAATGAGTAGACAGTGAATGAAACTTGTAGAACATAAACAAAGATGTCTAAAATTGTGATCTGTATTGCTGCTAGTGTTCAACAGTTGAGCAGAAGCTGAAGCAGGTGTCAGAGGAGATGAGCTGTCAGAGGCACAACGCAGAAAGCTGCAAACGAACCCTGGAGCAAAAACTCAAGGACCAAGAAAGAAACAGTCAAAAGGTGAAACAACGTGGCGCCTTGTTGTCGTCAGCGTTTGTCTTTTAGGTTTTATAAAAAACAAAAACAATGGATTATTTTATCTTTTGTGCAGGAGCTGGCCCAGCTTCAGAGTTCCCACCAGGCTTTGGATCAGCAGCTTAACCAGACCAGAACCAAGCTAACGCAAGAGATCCAACAGTCCAAAAAAGACTACAATGTACTTCAAGCTGACACGGAGAAGGTAGATTTGTAACATTGGTCTGCCTTCATTTCCCTGGATAAAAAGTCCTTGAATCTTCAGTTGGAGTCAATTTAGTAAAAGAACCATCTTTCCTTCCTTTTGGAGCCAACTAAACTGATCCAGTGTCTGTTTTGTTGGACGGCACAGTGATCCTGTTACAACATGTCTTATTTCCCTTTGCAAAACTGCAGAAAGGATGATGGTAGTTGTTATTTAAATAAATGTCACACGTCTGTATTTGTAGATGCGCCACCAGAAAACCCAGATGGAGAAAGAAATTGACGAACAGAAACAGAAATTGCTGCGTTCAGAACAAAGCCTGCAGGCCAGCCAGGCCAAAGAACAAGACCTGCGCAAAAAAATGGAGGTAGGTTCAAATCGTTATTTTTTTTAATGTTTGCTGATACTTTATTTCATATTTAAACTAATGCATTTCAACATTTCTACTTCCATTCAGGAACTGCAGAAAGAGAAAAACAGTTTGACTGTTCAGTTGGATCGAAACAGCAGGAGTCTGTCTCAGCTGGAAGAAGAGAAGAAAAGCTCAGAACAGGTCATCAAACGTACACAGGGACTGTTGGAGGATCTCAAAGGTAAGCATGTGTTAAGAGTAGCAGGGAGGAAGTTATTTTGGATAGTTGTCATGTCATTGGTTAAAGTGCCCATGACATCGGTTTCCATGTTTTCTGACTTATCTATCATGTTGCAACGTTGAGTTCTCACCTTAAACCTGCCAGAAAGAGCAAAAAACGGCATCCATCTGTCTCCTAGTCCAGCCAGTGAGAAGCTCTTCCAGATTTCAGACCCAGGTTTCAAACTGTTTTTTTCACTCCAGCCCGCTATGAGGTCATAGTGATCCGGACTTGCTTATATGGTAAATTCTCCGCCCACATGCACGTTCACGACACCTGGAGCGAGACAGTGCCGCCGCCATTGCCCATAGACCGTGTAGTGTTTAGTTTCAGTTTCGTTTCTCTTTCACGCGACGGCACTGCCCCCTGCTGCAGCAGAAGTGCCAGGCTGCCAAATAAGGAGAAACCCAGCAGAACCGGAAGGCGACGCTTTCTTCTGATCTCTGAGTTGCTCGTTAGGAAATAATTACAGCGTATTTTGAGTTATAATGGTGCAACGCTAATCTAGAGGCATCAAAGATTACACCTGTTTAATATAAAGTGATTTAAATATGGAGTCACAGGCACTTTAACTGATTTTATTTCTGGTCCTTTAGCAAAATCAGAGTTGCAGGCCGAGGAGCTGAAGAAACTTCAGTCCAAACTTGAGCAGCAGACTCAGGTTTCAGCACGAGAGCTGGAGGACTTCAAGAAAACGCTTTCTGAAGCTGAGACCAGACATGACAAGTAAAAACAGTTTCACTCTTCCATGATTTAAAAAATAACCAAATATCAAGATTTATCCTTCTTTGAACTATTTAAAAATATTTTTCACTTTAGATCCCAGAACGAGCTTCAGAAGCAGAAACAAGAGACGGAGAGGCTGAGCAATAAGCTGGCGGTCGTAGAGAAGGAGAGCCAAGATCTGAAATCCAACCTCTCTGTTTGCCAGAATGAGAGTAAGGTCCTGAAACAAGAACATCAAGCCCTGCTGGAGTGGAAGAAAGAGAAAGAGACTTTAATAAACCAAACTGAAGCTGTGCAAACGGAGCTCACTGATAAAGTTAACAGCTTGGAGAACAATCTCTGCATGCTGAATGAGGCTAAAAATGAACTGCAGGTGAATACAAACATGATCTGTTTTCTTTTTTGATTATTTTTAGATTAAATGAGATTTAGTTCTCGATCAAGTAACAAATATACCAGAAATGAAAATGAAAGCAAACGTTAACCCTCATCCTGAATGGATTTATTTCCCTATGACTGCAGAGTAAGCTCTTGTGTTCAGAGGGAGACAGAGCCGCTCTGTCAGCTCAGATCGATTCTCTGAAAGGACAACTCCTCAACAAGAGCACCGAGCTGGAGGAGAAGGAGCATCAGTATGAGAAGCTGCAGGTTCAGTTTTCTGAAGCTGGACAAAAACACAACAAAGACCTGGAGAATGTTGGGATGCAGCTGGCTCAGCTCCAAGCACAGGTGACCGGTTTTTTCTTCTTGAAAATATGAATAATATTTATATACAGCAAGATTACCTGGATTTCACAAAAACACTTTGATATGATAAGGAATCCTGTTTTTATTAAGATGTCATTATATAATGTTATCACATAAAATTAAAACTTGCCACCTGTAGTTATTAGATTCTCCACCAGGTGGCAGAAGACATTCACACTATTTTAGGGTTTTGAGGAAAGTGCTAATCCAGTTTGTGTTCTTAGAAATAAGTGTATGAAGTGTGTTCTTTGCAACAGCGTTTAGAATACAGCTGAAAACTGAACACCACTTTCAGTAAAACTAATGAGTAGAAGAGAGTCTGAAGGACAAATAATCAGAAAAACATTTCACATGTTTCCACACACATTTTAGTTGTAGTAAAAAACACAGAATCGCGGTCACCCAAAAGCTTTCCAAACTGGACAAATAGTTAATTTTTCCAAATTAATCTTTTCCATCAGGTCAAAGAACTAGAGTCGCAGTTGCAGAAGGAAGTTGCTCGTGCAGAGCTCGCTGAGAGGACGAACGTCGAGCTGCAGGAAGAGCACCAGACTGCGTGCGACCTGGTGCGTTCCAAAGATCAGCTGGTCGAGTTGGGCCTGGCTGAGATCAGTCAGCTGAAGGAAAGCTTTGCCCAATCCACTGCACAGCAGGAGGAGCAGAATGCTAGGTATGACGTGCACGCTTAATAATGTAAATGTATTGACGCCTTGAGCAGCTGCTGATATAGCTGCATGAGCTGAGAGAGAGCTCAGTTTAGTTTGGAGTTTGAAGAGTAAAGCTGTGAAGAAACCTCTCTGTGTCGTCCCTTTTCTTCCTCCACAACATCACATTTGCTGCATACTGTGAGTCTGTTGATTAATTAGTGGTTAGAAATCTTATTTTTGTGTTAATTAGAATAAGAACTTTGTTTTATCTACCCTGTTGCCACTGGTTCTTTAGGTAAACTAGTTTAAGTAACTTTATTGTGCGTTTTTGATATTTCCTGCAGGCTAGCAGAGGAGAAGGTGGCTCTACTGAAGCAGTGTGAGGAGAACGTTTTGACTAAGGTTGAGGAGATTGAGCACATCAAGCTGCAGAAGGAGGAGGTCCAACAGGAGCTGTTGCTCTCCAAAAACCAGGTCTGTTCTGCTCAATTTACATGAAGCCATTCATACGGCTGCTGATTGTTTAATCAGTTCAAGGTTTTTAGATCAATTTCAGGTTGAAAAGCTTCCACAGTGAAATTCAAATGCAATCCTTGTAGAAGCGAGGCTTGTGTTTTTATGAATTTAGGTTAAAAGGCTTTATAGGGAAAATAATTGTTTATTTTTGGTAGAAATTGCATTTCTGTACTATGACGTAATTTGTTTAGTTTTTTTTTTTTTTTGCTGTGTGCTTAATAAACACCTTAGTGTTCATCACTGGGAAATCAATTTTCAAAAACAAAAAGAACAATTTATCTAATTAAAACTAAACATTTTTTGGGCTGCTGTTTCAGATCAGCTCCATGGAGCAGTTCCTGAAGGTCCAGGAGCAGCTGGGAGCTGAGCTGCAGAAACAAAATCAGAACATGTCGGAGAAAGAAGAGGAACTCAGAAAGATGTACGAGAAAAAATCAGAAGAGCTCGTAGGTTTGGGAAAGGAGCTGACAGATCAGAGGAGCCAGACTGAGGAGAAGGAGAAGCAGCTCAGAGAGGCTGGAGCTCGGATCGCGACTGTGGAGACACAAAAATCAGAGCTGGAAAATAAAGTTCAAGAACTGATGAAGGAAGCAGAGGTAAAATAGATTTCTGTTTAATTCATTCCTACCCAGCTTGTCTGTTGGACATTTTTTCTACTTTTCCCACATAGAAATATGTTTCTCACGAATGCTAAATGTATTTTTGTTCAGATCCTGCAGCATAGCCAGACTGAAAGGATAAACATCCTTCAGGAGCAGATTTCCTCCTTAGAAGAACAAGTTGCTGTGAACAAAACGGAAGCAGAGGAGCTTCCAGTCCTGAAGAATCAGCTGGGTGAAGCCAATCAGTCCCTCGACCACCTTAAGAAGAGTCTCTCCTCTACAAATGAAATAAGGGCCAGTCTGGAGAGCAGTCTGTCTGAGAAATCCAAACTGATCTCTGCTTTGGAGAAAGAAGTTAAAGATGTCACAGAGAAGATGAGAAGCGAGTCAGAGAGCCACAGTTTGGAGATGGAAAATTTCCTCAACAAAGAGAAGAGCCTTAAAGAGCAGCTGGACGCCACTAGGGGGTCACTGGCTGCTGCCAAGTCAGAATCAAGCTCTCGCCGAGAGCAGATCAGAACCATGAAAGCCACTCTGTCTGCTGCGTCACAGGGTTTGGAGGAAAGGGATAACACCATAAAGAGTCTGAAAGAGAAGCTAAATAAAGCAGAGGCAGAGCAGATCAAAGCCTCAGAGCTACTGAAGGAGAAGAATGTTTCCATGAATAAAATCAAGGTTAGTTCAAACTTCTGTCAAAGTTTAGGCCCTACTTTTAATTTACAATCTTACATTTTACTCTGCAAGTCTCTTAATGTAAACAATGATTTAAAAGCTTGATTTATTGACTTTAGGTGCAGCTGGAGATGCTGCAGATGGACCTGGAGGACAATGAGACCTTCATGAACTCTGTTGATGGTCAGATGGAGAATCTTAAGGAAACTATTTCATCATTAGAGGCCCAGCTCGCTCAGAACCAGACCCAGATGTCAGAGATGGAGGTCAGACTGGAGGAGAGCAACGCCCAGGTACAGTTACACCTTCACACTGTCTCCTTCTAAACTGATTCTTTTATTCAGTCATTCAGACTCATTAGCTCAAGCAGAGAACAAAACGGTATTTTAATTTAATACGATTAAGTGTTTTAACTGATAACCTGGTCTATTTTCAGGTCTCTGTCTTGGAAACCCGTTTAGATGAGGTCCAATCCCAGAATTCTCTGCTGGAGTCCAAATACGTCACAGCTAAGGAGGAGCTGCTCGAGAGGAGCTGTGAAATAACTCGTCTGGAGGAGGACTCCATCAGACGCCAGCAGCTGGAGGAGAGTGTAGCTGCATTAGAGTCTAAACTCGGTCAGATGGCCGACAAAAACACCGAGTCAGAGGCGACTCTCAGACAGGAGATTCAGGAAAAAGACGACAGTCTCGGTCTGTTACTTCAGGAGAAAAACAACCTGGAGGTTTCTTTGAAACAGTTACTGGATGAGAAAAAACACGTCGACACCGAAAACACTTGTGTTGAAGCTGAGAGGAAAGAGTTGGAGGTCAGAGTAGACGAACTGTCTGAGGAGATTCAACAACTGCAGACTCGCGTTGAGCAGTTAGTGGAGGAAAAACGCGAAACGGAGACGAGAAATGATCAAATGGCTGCAACAAAACTCGAGGCTGAATCTGCCCTCAATCAGATCGTTGAAGAAAAGTCCCAGCTAGACGTTACGCTGGGTCTGATGAATGAGGAGAAACGTCTGCTGCAGGAGAAACTCTCTACGTTGACCTCTGAGAAAATGGACTTAGTCACCAACTTAAAACTGATGACTGAAGAAAAACTCCAGCTGGAAAGTAACTGTACTCAGATGTCTGAGGAGAACATCAAACTACAGTCTAGTGTGAGTCAAACAGCTGAGGAGAAGCAGCAGCTACAAGCAAACCTAGAGAGGCAGGAAGAGGAGATCACTTCTCTCAGAGAGGAGAACGAGCATGTCCAGCGCTCCCTGCTGTCCTCAGAACAACACAACCAGAACCTGAAAGAGCAGCTTGAGATGGAGAAGAGGAACAATGAGCAGAGCAAAGAACAGTAAGGCCTGGATTTCTTTTAAAATGTTCTCTTCTTCTGTTTATAGCTGGATTAAATAGGTAACAGCTTGAATGTGTTGTTTCTCAGGAACCAGCGGTTTGAGGCAGAGCAGGCTGAACTTCACCAGAAGCTCGCGGTCTTACAGACGGAGCTGACCGAGCTCCAACAGCGGTACGATTTACTGGTGGTACAGATGGCTCAGCAGCACAGCCTCATACGGCAGCTCTCAGAGTCACAGGACAGACAGAACCCAGCAGAACTCAGACACGGAGAACCCGAAGGTTCTGACGTCTGTGGTGAGTGTGACTGCTTTTACTCTTATGTGACCTTTGATGGATCATTTCTAATTATCTGCATTTGTTTCTCCAGCTGAGGCTCCGATTAAAGCAGAACCTGATACCAGTCCAGTAAAAGAGAAAGAGGCTGAGAGGTAAAGAGAGTTTCCTCCTAAAGAGAAATACACACCTGAAAATACAAAGTGCTTTAAGTTAGGAGTTTAAAAATCTCCCTCTGCTCTAAAAGAGAGACGGAGCTGATCTTTGAGGTGGAGGAGTCTGAAACAGAGATGGTCCACAGTCAGCTGGTGGAGGAGAAAAATGAGACGCGTGAACGCGGCGTGGAGGAGATGAAAAGCAACGACGAGGTAGAAACGAAGACCTGGTTTTGATTTATCTGCTGATATCAGTTTAAAAGAAAAGTTGTCTGCAGACAACACCCAAGCAAAAGCCTGGAACAGAAAGTCTTGATGTGTTCTTTTTGTTTGTTAAAGGTTTCTGAAAATGGAGAACGTTTTAAAAATGAGCCTGAAATCTGGTCTTCCTCCCCGAGTGAAAAGAGAGCAGTCGAGTCCCCTGGTGAGTAACTGGTGTTTATAACTGTTATGTAGAATTTAGATTTAGGATGTTATTTTTATTTACTGAAATGCATGTCTGTTTGTCAGAAAGCGAACCCTCACAGGAACAAGAAGACTTCAGCTCCTACAAGGAAATCATCTCAAAACAAGAAAGCGAACTGGAGACTCTGCGCTCAGACTGTGACCTGCTGACATCTGAGCTTCAGCTGAGAAAAGAGTTGACCTCTGACCTGGAAGACCAAATTCAGAAGTTGGAGACAAAAGCTCAGGCCGCAGAGGAGGCGGCGCATGGTGCAGCACATCAGCTGAGCATCGCTTTAGAGGCAAAGAAAAGCCACGAAAACGAGGTAGAATGATGAAATGTCATCAGCGTCATTGTGATAACTGGGTTGTAATTTAGAAGGTTTTATTTTATTTGTGCTCTTCTTTAGGTAACTCTGTGGTTGGAGGAGAAGGAAACGTTAACTCTTCAGCTGCAAACGTCTAAATGTCAGCTGACTGACGTTATGGAGATGCTGGACAGACTTGAGATGACCAAAGGTTTCTGTTTGTCCTTAAATCGTGATTCGGGTCAAAGCTGTACCAGGTTATTTTACTGAGTTCTTCCATTTAATGACACTGATAAGATGTTTTACTCGGTTCTGTAGGTGGATGGGATGAAAAGTTCCTTCAGCAGGAGAGTGAGCTAAAGAGGGTTCGCTCAGAAAAGGCTAACCTGGAGCAGCACATCCTGGGAATGGAGTCTGAGCTGGAGACCATGCAGGCGGAGAGCACCAGACTTAAAGATGACATGGAGACCCAGAAGAGGACTTGTTCAGGAATGGAACAGCGGATAGAAACACTCCAGTCAGAGGTGAGCGCTCTAACAGCCTCTGTCTCAAATATCAATACATTTATGTTTCTAAAGGCTAATTTAATAACAAATCAGAGTGAAAATATCTCAGAACTTTTAGGTTCCTGTTGTACTGTAGAAACCGATATGTGATTAAAGCATTTATAAACTCACTCTGCTCTGTGAGCTGTCTGATCAAACTGAGCAGGGTAACACGGTTTCATTCATTTGTTCCTGCAGACGACCCAGCTGAGGTCTGAACTTGTGTCCTGCTCTGAGGACCGAGATGAGCTGAGTCAGTCTTTGGGTCAGTGGAGAGAGAACGTTCATAGTTTGGAGAAGACCAACTGTGACACCAGAAACCTAATCTCCATCCTGGAGGATGACATCAGGGCAGGAAGGAAGGAGTATGAAGCTCTGCAGGGCAGCGTGGAGAAACTCAAGGCAGAGAGGGATCAGGTACTAAACACACACGGTCAAAGAAAGAGTTATTATAGAATAAAAGTTATCTTTTCTTTTTCTCATTGCTACCAAAGTTTGATTTATCCCCCAAATCTTTCTTCCCACATAAAGCTGCTGGAGCAGGTTGCGGTTCTGGAGCAGACGGTTTCTCTGCACCGCGGGGAGACGGAGGAGCTGCTCGGTCGTCTTAACCAGATAAAAGAAGATCACACCTCCACCAGTCAAAACTCTGAGTCCATGGTCGGCAAGATTCAGGTTAGCAGGAGGCTTATTATCATACATCACAGATACCTTTTTCTTCTTAAAGTAGTACTTGCAAAAAAAAAGATGGATTTAAAGTGAAATCTTGAGGAAAATCAGTGATCGTGAACCTGAAATCTTCAAGGAGTGAAATGTTTAATCCTAACATTTCTCCTCCTGATTTTCAGGCTTTACAGGGAGAAGTGTGCTGTCTGTCACAGTCTCTGGAGGCCTCTCTGTTAGAGAAAGGAGAGATCGCGTCTCGTTTAAATTCCACTCAAGATGAAGTCCAGCAGATGAGGACTGGTATCAAAAAGCTTCAGGTCCGTATCGAGTCTGATGAGAGGAAGACGAAGAAGATGAGAGAGTTGTTGAGAGGTAACCCTTAACCCATGTGGGACCTGTCGTATATCATGTTGTGTGTTGGTGTAAATGTGGCTTTTTGTCTCTGCAGCTGCCCAGAGAGAATCAGACTCGCTGCAGGATCGCATCGATGCTCTGCAGCGGGAGAAGGAAGATTTGGAGCAGAATCTAGAGGCAGCTGTTCTTCAGGTATTCTGCTGCACACATTTATAAAAATCTGATTGTTTTTTGTTTTTTTTTTACTAGCAACTTAATTTGATTTGCTCTTCAACAGGCTGAAACAACCAAAGCTGAGCTAGAGGACGAGAGGGAAATGGTACCTTCATAGTAACTTATCTAATACTCGTGTTTTTATACTTTTTTATGTATTATAAAAGCAAAACTTTGCTGTAAATTCACCTAATTTAGAAATAATCGTTCATGCTTTTTTTTTTTAAAACTCTTGACTATTCCTTGGATTTTTAGGTGGAGGAAGAGAAGAAGGAGCTTAATGACAAACTTACACAGCTCTCTGCTGCCCTGGACAACCTGAGATCAGAGAAGGAACATCTGGAGAAAGAGCTGGAAGCCAAAAACAGGGAGATGGAAGAACTGAAGTCAGCTAAGCATGAGCTGGAGAGAGGACTGGAGAAGGCAGAGTTACACAGAAGAGAAGAAGAGGAAAGGCAGAAATATAGAGTGGACGAACTGGAGAAAGGACTGAAAGAGGAAGCTGAGAAACAAAGCAGGCAGGTAGATGACCTCCAGGCCCAACTGGAAGCCTCTCAGCAGAGAGAAGGTTTACTGGAACAAAAGTGTGTAAAAACTGAAGAGGAAAAGGAGGCGATCCAGTCTGCGTTGGTTGAGTTGGAGAAGGAGAAAGAATTCTTGTTGAGTTCTCTGAAGGAGTGGCAGACAGATGGAGAGAGGCTCCGCTCTCAGGGGGAGGAGGAAAGAAACAACCTGTTGATGCAAACCGAATCTTTAGGACTGGAAATAAAAGATCTTAAAACACGTCTAGAAGTTAAAGAGGACGAGATGCATGCTTTGGAGAAGGAGAGGGAGAAAGAGGCAGAGGAATCGGTTAAAACCATCTCATCTCTCACAGCAGAGAAAGAACAGTTAGAAAAAATGAATGGGCGACTCTCTGAAGAACAAGAGAAACTGCATCTGAGCCTGTTCACGTTGGAGGAAGAGAGGGAGAACATGCACAACACTCTGGAATCTGTGAAACAAAAGAAAGAGCAACTAGATCAGGAGAGAAGTGTGTTAGAAGAAGAAAAGGTGAAGCTTCAGTCTAAACTCTCCTCAACAGAAACGGAGAAACACGAGCTGCATCAAACTCTCTGTTCATTAAAGCAACAAAAGGAAAAAACGGAGCAGGAGAAACTGACGTTGGAGGCTGAAAAGGAGCAACTCCAGTTCTCAGTTTTTAAGATTGAAGAGGAGAAGAAGAACCTGTCTTCTGCTGTTTCTCTGCTGGATCAAGAGAAGCAGCAGGCAGAGGAAGAGAAAGAGAAGCTCAGAGAAAACCACGAGAGTCTTCAGACAGCGGCTGCCTCTTTGGAGAAAGAACTAGAAACAAGCCAGCAGTCCGTTTCTCATCTCAACAGTCGGGTATGTGAGCACAAAGATCAGAAACAGGTTTATGGTGGAAAGTGATGCTGCTACAAGTGATCCACTGATGTTTATTCTGTCCCTTTATTTCAGGTGTCAGAGTTAACGTCCCAAACGACTCGTTTGTCTAAAGAAAAAGATTCAGCTCTGAGCAAAATGAGCCTGTGGATGAAGACCTGCAAACAGCTGGAGCAGGAGAAGCAGATGATGTTAGGCGTCTCAGGTGGGAACACTTTAAATATTCGGTCTTTACATTTAAATTACAAGATTCTATATTGATAAACTGATTAAGGTGGAAAAATTATGTTTACATTTTTTACAATAACTACTGAAGAGGCAGCTGATCATGCTTTGAATCGTGTTTCAGAAGAGGTACGAAGCAGGGAGGAGGTTCAGACAGAAGTGACCCAGCTGAAGGAGGAGGCAGAGGAGAGAAGGAAAGAAGTGGAAGACCTGAAAAATTCCCTGGAAAAGAAAAAGACGGAGGCTGAAGAGAGACTCTTAGAAACTCACCAAAAAAACAAAGAGGTGAAGGAGCTTAAAGATGAACTCAATGTAAAGAAAAAGGAGATGGAGGAGAAGGATCGAGAGCTGGAGGAGATCAAGGCGGAGCTGGATGAAGTGAACAAAATTCTTGAGGAGAAAACCAGAGAGGCTGATGAGAGCCTGGATAAATACTGCAGCCTGATGGTTAAAGTCCACAAACTGGAAGAGAGCAACGATGGGCTGAAGGTACGCCTGGAACACCTTACTGCAGCTCAGAGTGCTAATGAGTCTAACGTCACCGACAACCGCCGACGCTCAGTAAGGAAGTCCTCCTCCAAACGGCAAGATGTGAAAAAAGATGACAACACTGAGAACCTGACTCCATCTACAGCTCTGAGGTCTCCTCAGGGGTCCACGTCTGGCAAAAGAGGTCTTGATGAGATCAGTGACAAAGACTGTGCCCATGAGGCTTTGCAAAATCTGACAAAGAAGCTCAAAGCCAGCACCATGGCAACACCCAAGCAGAGGCCTGAACAGGAGGATGAAGAGTTCAGACCAGAGGGACTTCCTGAGCTGGTGCAGAGAGGTTGGTGTCCTGTTAGAACCACCGCTTTAACAACATCCGGGTGTTTCTGATCTCCGCCTGGCATCTCATGTTAGTGGAGCACTGAGTTTATTCTGACCCCTTCATCCCTCAGGGTTTGCAGACATTCCTGTAGGGGAGGCCAGTCCGTTCATCATGAGGAGAACCACAGCGAGGCGCTGCAGTCCTCGGCTGGCCGCGCGGCAGCCTCTACCTGACGGGAAGGTGAGCACCCATCCATCTCTCATCCACACAGAGCTGCTCTGTCTCCTAAAGACAGGTTCACTAAAAGAGCACGTTGGTTTATACTCCACTAACAATCAAGACGGTGTGTTTTAGGCTGCTGATTTCAGGTTCAGAACAGGAAGCGCATCTAAACATCACTCTACAGTCACACATTGGTTAAATATCAGATATTTAATCGTGATGTCAAAGGAAAGCTGACAAAACACTAATACTACTACTAAACGTGTTTCCAGCGCTGTAAGAATGGAACACAAACTGTTTAATAAAAATGCTGCAGATGCAATTTAAAGATCTGATATAAACGATGAGACAAGCAGACCATAATAAGATCAGTTTCAGAGTAGATACTGTAAATAACACTTGAGTTATCATTGGAGGAGCTTCTAACTGGAGAAAAGTTTGTATTAAGTCAGTTTTTCTTGCCTTGTTTCACAGTAAACTCTTGTCACATCAGTTTCTTAGATGATATCCTGTGAAGCTTTTCTTGCACTGTCAGCTCACATTGTGACCCGAGGACAGCACATTTCTTTTTCTTTCTCTACAGATATGAGAAGCTCTTTCAGTTGATTGAACTAATCCTAGTTCTTTATTTTTGACAGCTGCCCGAGTCATAAAACATTAGATTTCCTGATGCATCAGCAGGAGGTTCTGACCCACCTCCCACTGCTGGGTCAGTGGAGGATTTAAAGAAAGGTTTAAGGTCAAAGACGTAAAGAGAACAGAAATGTTTTTGAACTTCCGCTGCACAGCTGGTTTCCACCTCATTAATCTGTTGCCTTCTGAGAAATGGAGTTCTATAATTTATAAATTTGATCTTTTATGTTTGTTTTCACCCTCAGGTCTTGGGACCCATTCATCTCCAGAGTCCATCTTTAATGACATCATCAGACAGGACGAGTCCGTCCCAGCAGAGCGAAGATAAACATTTAAAGAAGGAATCGGAGCAGAGAGAGAAGCAGGTTTTAAGAGATCAAGATGACAACTGTAAGGTTCAATAGGTCACTTTCCTCACATGTGGAAACACAAAAACTCACAGGTGCACCAAACATTTTCACACAGTTTTTTTTAACATGTTTTAAAGTAATTTTCACTGAGGTGTGCAACTCCATTAAATGTATTTTTTTATTGGACTTATTTTCCTGTTGGATCATATTCTTCTGGGACTTTTACACAAACTACATCTGTTCTCTTCTCTCTGCTAAACACGTAGTTATGATTAAAAACCAGTTTTCATCATCACCTCTAACTTTAAGTGCAGGTGAGTTTGCTTCTTTTCCACATCTGAATTTTATCTTAATCTTTTAGTTGTGTCCCAAAAATATTCATTAGACTTTCCTTGTTTTACTGTCCCTGTCTAGTCGTATCAGAAATGTCTTTTATTAGAGTTTTTTATTTTTTATACAGTATATTATCTCTCAAAGCTTCACTCTGATAATCCTGTAACACATCACTATTATGGCAGCTAAGATTGTTGCTGTAGAGTTTCTGCTTTTATTTTTCTTTTATATAGTTTCAATTAAAAACTTTTTTTTTTTCTCTTTCTGTCCTTTTGGAATGTAAAAATGTTTTCTGGTCATTGTAAATAGTTTTACAGCTTAAGTTCGTTCTTTAACTAAACTTTTTTTAAACAACTTCCTTAACTTGTGTTTTCTCTTTGTTATAAATGTTTTGTTTTTGCAGCTACCACAGCAGCATCATGTGTTTTAAACACACGCAATGCACACTGTCGCCACAGGGTGGCGATCTAGAGCCATCTTTGTTAAAGTGTCAGCAGCATGCAAGTTGTTATCCTGGTAAACTAGACGTCAGTTTTGCTCTGCAGACTTTGTATTTATAGATCCACATAGATAGTCTGACTTGCCAGGCTAGCAAGTTGTGACTGTTGGACAAAATTAAAGTTTTTATTTGTGGAGGATATTTTATAACTGAGACAAGGGAAATTTTGATAAAAGTGAACTGGATTTGTAAGCAACATGTTTGGAACTTTAAAGTGCATTTAATATATTTTTAGTCTTCTCAGGAAAATATGACATTTAGAAATCATGATAACATACATCTATACTTTTACAATACTTTATGTACTACAGTTAAATACAGTATATGTGTATTTACAACAAAACAGAGGTTACATCTACTTTTATGTTTGCTTAGCCCAAAAACGTCAGTTTAATTTAAACAGGATTTACATTGTAATCCTAATGACTGAATTTTTACATCCATTCTAAGATGATCCAACATAAAAAGGATGCAAATAGAATCGTTTTCCAATTTAAGGACATTTTCATATTAGTTTTTTTCTTACTATGAATATCCACATTTTGTTTTAAAAGAGCTCAGGTCTCCCTGAAGTACAACCAGTCCTCCCACTCAGGGTTTTCCACACAGATTGAACTCCTTCAAGGGAAGAGAGGCTGATGTAAAAGTCATGATGAGCAGGTTTATTTTTCTCTGTAAACCTGAGGAAATCTGGATCAATTTCATCGACATCCTCTTTGGACATTAGAGTTGGAGGTATTGACCTGAGTCGACCTTTTCACCCTGTGCTCTGCTGCTGAGACCTCAGGGGGAGTTTTCTTTTTCTTTTTAGAAATGAACTCCTAACTCTTGAATCAGTTCCTTTCCAGAAGTTTAACTGGGATCACAGAGCAGAGGAGACAGGTTACTAAATTCACCTGGTGGGCTCATACACTCATCTGTGTGTGTGTGTGTGTGTGTCTGCTGGGTGAGGGCATGGTGAGGTTATGGGAAAAGAGAGGAGACAGTCCTGCTCTGATGTCTCCGGCTGGAGCTATTAGCGGAAGCTGCAGTGCCAGAACCAACTCTGGCCCGGCACACGGGAAATGAGGAGATGGGTCCGCTGAGCTATGTTATCACTGGCTCTCATACTGGAGAGTGTGTGTTTGTTTATGCCTGTGTGTGTGTCTCTACGACTGACGGACCGACTGACTGCAGATCCCTCTGCTGTATGCATGATTTGTCCCATTCTTTACCCTGCAGCACTGTGTAAGCAGCAGGAACCTGTTCTGAACAGAACCATTTTTATTGTTTCAGGTGGAAATGAATGAAACCAGTTCAGCCACACTGGTACCTCTTCTAGATCCTCCTTTATAAGCAGGTTATTAGTTGCAGCCAGTGAAATTATTGAGGGTCAAATGATCACTATAACAAATTGTTCACATCAATTATTCCAGTGACTTTTTAAACAAAATCTAAATAAAATCTAGACAGTAAAAGTCATGAAAACAGAGATCACTTAAACTCCTGTCGAAGAAGTTTTAGTATTTATCCTGAACCAACTCACTTGAATATTTAAGTTACATCTTTGGCATTTTCTCAAGTTCTACAGAAGCCTGTTAATCACCTCCTGATTCAACTCAGGTGTGATGGAGCTGAGAAAAGAGGCTGTATTTACAGCATCTATATTCACAAGGCTGCAGAGTTATGTGTTCCCACCCCACCCCGGTTTCCAGTTGTCTTGCTCCCAATTCTGAAGTCAAAATTTCATCCATGTAGGATGCAAATCAGGATTAAGGACTACATATGATGGTGGGATCTGGATGTAACAAAAAGCAGAAACAGGGCAGGACTTGGACTGGGAGATTCACAACTAACCAGTAATAACATGCTGCGTGAGTTTAATCCAGACACTGCTACACTAAAATAAACTTTCAGGTTAGTCTCAGTAATTTAGAAAAATGTGAGCAAATAGGTGTCATGTTCTGCCCCCTGGTGTCCAGTTAGTGCCTGTGTTCCTCCTCCTGTGTCCTGCACTAATCTCCTCCAGGTGTTTCTCGTCTCCTTGATTAGCTCCCTCCCTATATATGCTGTTTAGTTCAGTCACTCCCTGTCGGTTCCTTGTGTTGTATTCACAGCCTCACGTGTCTTCTGAGTCCAGCCAGAAATAAAGCTTTTGTTTAACCTCACCTGTTCCTGCCTCCGTCCTCCTGCACTACCCCGGTCATGACAATAGGTAGTCTGATTTCTTGATGCAGCAGGATGCATTTTCACCATGAAGAAATAGAGTTTGTAATGTAATGTAAAGGTCAACTGAAGTCACTGGTCATCGTTTTGACCAGACTTGTGCAGACATGCTCCAGAAACAAAAGTTGTTTTGAGCCCAAAACAAGGGCTTTGTTTTCCTTCACCCTTCCAAAGCTTCATCTGCGTTTCAGAACAGTTCTGCCTGCTCTGAAGCTACAGATGCCCTATGAAGAAACTCATGACTTTAATAAAATCATTTCTCCTCTTTACAGATTTTGATGATTAATGAATAACAGTGATTGCTTTACTTAGTGTATTTAATCAGAATTCATTACTTAGAAAGTAATGGTTGAATCATATATTTAAAATCTTAATCAAGTGACTCTAATTGATGATTTTTATCAGTCATGTTTCATATTAATATCAGTATATTAATGACCTTTTTGAGTTTAAACCATGATTCTAGATTAAATAAATTCTCTTTTAGTTTCATAGAGAGAGTGAGTCTTTTGGTAACGCCTCCAATTTTCCTGGTTGATTGATTAATCTTAAATTCTATAAAAACATGACTTCTGGGTTTCTCCTGGGCCAACGAGAGTCTCTTTGCCAACCAGTCTTCCGCCAAAACTCCAACTGGAAATCCTTCCAGTTTCCAGACTCAGGCCAGGTTAACAACCTAAAGATGACTCATCCTTTTTGTAACAACCCTAAATTCTAATTTGATCTAGAGAAGAACCACATCTTTAAGTTCAGCTCCAGTTTATCAGAACTGCCAGATAAACAGTCCCCAGCAGCCTGCAAAGTCGGGCTGACCACTCTACCACCTGGACTATCTGGATCAGTCGGGCTGACCACTCTACCACCTGGACTATCTGGATCAGTCGGGCTGACCACTCTACCACCTGGACTATCTGGATCAGTCGGGCTGACCACTCTACCACCTAGACTATCTGGATCAGTCGGGCTGACCACTCTACCACCTGGACTATCTGAATCAGTCGGGCTGACCACTCTACCACCTGGACTATCTGGATCAGTCGGGCTGACCACTCTACCACCTGGACTATCTGGATCAGTCGGGCTGACCACTCTACCACCTGGACTATCTGGATCAGTCGGGCTGACCACTCTACCACCTGGACTATCTGGATCAGCCGTGCCAGGTTCTGTGTCACAAGAACACTGAACCCTTTCAGTCAACCTCCGTGTCCTGGGCATTCCCCTCTCCGGACTTATCTCCTAGCCTTCTGAGTCCAATCAGAAGTCACTGTTGTTAGATAATTTTAATATTTTATTGACAATTTATTAAGTGTAACTACTCCACACAAATGTTACAGTCACAACTGCCAAACTTTAGAGTCCCTGCAGCAAAAATAGATTTACGGGTGGCGCAAATTATATTTCAAAAGCTGAAATCAAAAGTTTAGTTCAGCGAACAGACCTGGTTGGTGTAACTGATTTAAAAGTGCACTGGATCAAGCACCAATACAGGAGAAGTGTTCCGGTTGTGCCTGGAAAAAAGGAGTGTAAGAAAAAAGAAATTCACAAATAAATAAATGCATCTCAAAACCTGCAGCCAAGTCTCGTCTTGTCTCGTCTTCTTCCGCTTATCCGGGTCCGGGTTGCGGGGGCAGCATCCCAATTAGGGAGCTCCAGACGGTCTTCTCCCCAGCCACTTCTACCAGCTCCTCCGGCAGGATCCCAAGGCGCTCCAGGGCCAAACCAGAGATATATTTTCTCCAGCGTGTCCTGGGTCGACCCGGGGGCCTCCTGCCGGCAGGACATGCCTGAAACACCTCCCTGGGGAGGCGTCCAGGGGGCATCCTAACAAGATGCCTGAACCACCTCAGCTGGCTCCTTTCGACATGGAGGAGCAGCGGTTCTACTCCGAGTCTCTCCCGGATGTCCGAGCTCCTCACCCTATCCCTAAGGCTGAGCCCGGCCACCCTGCAAAGAAAACTCATTTCGGCCGCTTGTATCCGCGATCTCGTTCTTTCGGTCATTACCCAGAGCTCATGACCATAGGTGAGGATTGGGAGGTAGATCGACCGGTAAATCGAGAGCCTTGCTTTCTGGCTCAGCTCCTTCTTCACCACAACAGACCGGTTCAGCGTCCGCATCACTGCAGACGCTGCCCCAATCCGCCTGTTGATCTCCCGCTCCCTCCTTCCCTCACTCGTGAACAAGACCCCGAGATACTTGAACTCCTCCACTTGAGACAGGACCTCTCTCCCGACCTGGAGTTGGCAATCCACCCTTTTCCGACCAAGAACCATGGCCTCAGACTTGGAGGTGCTGATCCTCATCCCAGCCGCTTCACACTCAGCTGCGAACTTCCCCAGCAAGAGCTGTAGGTCAGAGCCTGATGAAGCTAGGAGGACCACATCATCTGCAAAAAGCAGAGACGAGATTCTCCTGTCACCAAACTCGACACCCTCCACACCACGGCTGCGCCTAGAAATCCTGTCCATAAAGGTTATGAACAGGACCGGTGACAAAGGGCAGCCCTGGCGGAGTCCAACCCTCACTGGGAACAGGTCCGACTTACTGCCGGCTATGCGGACCAGACTCACACTCCTCTGGTACAGGGACTGAATGGCCCTTAACAAAAGACCATCCACCCCATACTGCTGGAGCGTCCCCCACAGGGTGTCCCTGGGGACACGGTCATAAGCCTTCTCCAAATCCACAAAACACATGTGGATTGGTTGGGCAAACTCCCATGACTCCTCCATCACCCTAGCGAGGGTAAAGAGCTGGTCCACAGTTCCACGACCAGGACGAAAACCACATTGCTCCTCTTCTATCCGAGGTTCAACTATCGACCGGACCCTCCTCTCCAGTACCCTGGAGTAGACCTTTCCAGGGAGGCTGAGGAGTGTGATCCCCCTATAGTTGGAACACACCCTCTGGTCCCCCTTCTTAAAAATGGGAACCACCACCCCGGTCTGCCACTCAACAGGAACTGCCCCCGATGACCACGCAATGTTGCAGAGACGTGTCAACCACGACAGTCCTACAACATCCATAGCCTTGAGATACCCAGGTCGGATCGCATCCACCCCCGGGGCTCCGCCACTGCGTAGTTTTTTGACTACCTCAGCGACTTCTGCCCCAGAGATTGGACAGTCCGTCCCCAGGTCTCCCAGCTCTGGTTCCTCATAGGAATGCGTGTCGGTGGGATTGAGGAGCTCCTCAAAGTATTCCTTCCACCGCCCGACTATAGCCCCAGTTGATGTCAGCAGCTCCCCGTCCCCACTGTAAACAGTGTGAGCGAGTTGCCGCCTTCCTCCCCTGAAGCGCCGGATGGTTTGCCAGAACCTTTTTGGAGCCGACCGATAGTCTTTCTCCATGGTCTCACCAAACTCCTCCCACGCCCGAGATTTTGCCTCGGAAACTGCCACTGCTGCACCCCGCTTGGCCCTCCAATACCTATCTGCTGCCTCTGGAGACCCACAGACCAGCCATGCCCTGTAGGCCTCCTTCTTCAGCCTGACGGCTCCCCTAACCTCTGGTGTCCACCAGCGGGTACGGGGGTTACTGCCACGATTGGCACCGGCTACCTTGCGACCACAGCTAGCAACAGCCGCCTCAACAATCGCAGAGCAGAACAAGGCCCATTCAGACTCAATGTCCCCCACTGCTCTCGGGACACGGTCGAAGCTCTGCCGGAGGTGGGAGTTGAAGACCATCTTGACAGGCTCTTCTGCCAGGCGTTCCCAGCAGACCCTCACTATACGCTTGGGTCTACCAGGTCTGCGTAGCATCTTCCCCTGCCATCTGATCCAACTCACCACCAGGTGGTGATCAGTTGACAACTCCGCTCCTCTCTTCACCCAAGTGTCCAAAACATACGGTCTCAGGTCAGATGATACAACTATAAAGTCAATCATCGACCTGTAACCTAGGCTGCCCTGGTACCAGGTGTACCGATGGGCATCCTTATGTTCGAACATGGTGTTCGTTATGGCCAAACTGCGACTTGCACAGAAGTCCAAAAAGAGAACCCCACTCGAGTTCAGATTGGGCGGGCCGTTCCTCCCAATCACGCCCCTCCAGGTCACGCTGTCATTGCCCACGTGAGAATTGAAGTCTCCCAGCAGGACTATGGAGTCCCCAGTAGGAGCGCTATCCAGCACTCGTCCCAGGGACTCCAAAAAGGGTGGGTACTCTGAGCTGCTATTTGGTGCATAAGCACAAACAACAGTCAGGACCCGTTCCCCAACCCGAAGGAGCAGGGAAGCTGCCCTTTCACCCCCTGGAGAAAACCCCAACATACAGGCAGAGAGTCTTGGGGCTAACAGAAAGCCAACCCCAGCCCTCCGCCTCTCACCCGGAGCAACTCCAGCAAAGAAAAGTGTCCAACCCCTCTCAAGGACTCGGGTTCCAGAGCCAACACTATGTGTCGAGGTGAACCCGACTATATCTAGCCGGTATCGCTCAGCCTCTTCCACAAGCTCCAGCTCCTTCCCCGCCAGAGAGGTGACGTTCCATGTCCCAATAGCCAGTTTTCCTGTCTGGGGATCGGACCGCCAAAGCTCCCGCCTTGGTCTGCCATCCGATCCACATTGCACCAGACCCTTCATGTTCCTCCTGCAGGTGGTGGGCCCACAGGTGGATGAGCCCATGTATCCGGTTCGGGCTGGGCCCGGCCGGGCCCCATGGGCGAAAGCCCGGCCACCAGGCGCTCGCTCACGGGTCCCAACCCCAGGCCTGGCTCCAGGGTGGGACCCCGGTAACCCTCCGGGCCGGGTACACTGGCTTGATGATTGTACTTGCATGAAGAGCCTTTTGAACCGTTCTTTGTCTCACCCCTCACCTAGGACCAATTTGCCATGGGTGACCCTACCAGGGGCACAAGTGCCCCAGACAACATAGCTCCTAGGATCGTTAGGGCACTCAAACTCCTCCACCACGATAAGGTGACGGTTCACGGAGGAGTGCAGCCAAGTCAAACTAAATTTCTTAGTTTCACTTCTTTCATGCTTTACAAATCTACAGCTGAGCTGCAAAGAGGAACCTACTTTTTAAAAGACTTCCATGGGGCGAATGTTCAAGCTGATCCCATTAAACGCAGCATTAGGCTGCAGCTGATCTTTCAGCCTTTGAAGGCACGTTGAGCTCTTTCAGCGGATGAAGTCTGGTGGTAAGTCAGTGTACTGTAACTGTGTAGTGGTGTTGATTCTGATCTGTACTTCCTGCTTTCATAACTTCACATCACGCATCATAAGAGGGGCAGCCACAGGCCGGTCACTCTCATCAGTCCGCTCCGTCGTCCAGGAAGTTTAATAATTACTCGTTGGATCAGCTGCTGTGAACTGTGGGAGAGAGCGAACACGCTGCTGATTAATGTGGCAGCGGAGGTTACGAGAGGGTGAATCAAGACGGAGATAAACCTGAAAGTCATGAACACTGAAGCTTAATGTAGGTCTGAATATGAATAAGCAGCAAAAGACCATCGCACCACCACCACCGTACCGCACCGTGTCTTTTTGCTTTTTTTGGTGTTAGTTTTACTCCAGATGGACACACCCTCCAAAAAGCTCCTTCAGTCCACAGAATATTCTCCATAAGGTTTTGTGAATCATCAGGATGTTTCAGGTCTTTGTTTCATTCAGCAGAGGATTTTGGCCTTGGAACTTTGTCATGGAGGCCATTTTTGCACACCTGTCTAATTCTAATTGCTAAATCATGACCTCTGACCTTAGCCTTAATCAGGTGAGGCCTGCAGAGCTTCAAATGTTGTTCTGGGTTCTTTGGTTCTTGAATAGAATGTGGCACGATGCATTGCTTTTTGAGATCTTTTAGCCGACTTGATGTTGTCAAACGGGTTCTATTGAAGTTGTTTCTTAAGGTCACTAATCAGGTCTGGGTGTAGCTGGTGAAATTCAAGTCAGATTTTCAAGTAATGTGATAAATCACAGTTCATATTTTAACACTGGACCAGTTGGTTTGGTCAACCTTTCTTCACAGCTCTGTATACATGATGCTGAATGATGTAGAGCTGCATGTTAGACCTTACTCCCCTCAGACAGAAGTAAACGATTAAAGATTTTTTTAAATTCACATTTTACAGTCAATTATCTCAGTTTAAGGCTCAAATCAGCCAACTAGGACCACAATAATGAGTATTTATTGGAAGTTTGTACAGAAAATAGTCCTGAGATTACTTTAATGTTAAAAATAAAAAAATACTTCGAGTTATCGTGTTTTTGTGTGTTAGATTATTTTTCTTATTGGACACAATAGTATGGAAGAAATATAGTATCATCAGAATTCAACCATTTTTAGACATTGAATTTATAACACTGAATTTTTATCATGTTCAATTATATGTCTGAATTTTTTTTTACTCCAAATTTCCCTGCAAAAATATTCACCTGCAAAAATTCACCTGCAAAAAATTCAACATCAAATATTCAACTGCAAAAATTCACCTGCAAAAAATTCACCATCAAATATTCAACTGCAAAAGATTCACCTGCAAAAATTCACCATAAAAAATTCACCATAAAAAATTCACCATAAAAAATTCACCATCCAAAATTCACCTTCCAAAATTCACCTTCCAAAATTCACCATCCAAAATTCGCCTTCATAAATTCACCTGCAAGAATTCGCCTGCAAGAGTTCGCCTGCAAAAGTGATGAACTTAAATGACCCAAGCCAGAGCAATCGGCACTAGATCGAATCGAGCGGCTCTCAGCCAATCACATTACGCTCGTTTGATCACATGACACCGTTAGTCTGCAGAGGTAGTTTTGAATCGCGGAGCGCTAAGATGGCAGCTGCAAACCCTGGCGGTTCTCCGGTAAGTGTATTGTATCTTATCTTCAAGTTTGTTTTTTGAAACGTTAATTTTACGGTATTTAAATCCGTTGCTCACTGAGTAAAGTACACAGACGGGGTCTTTGCTCAACTCGTCTGAGGCGTGTCTCACTAACTAAGCACTACATGCTAGCATCCTGCTAACCGAGCTACTCTTTACATGCTGTGCTTTAGAAAGTAGGACACGCTCGGTACAAAACGATACTCCAGCAGATATTGATAGATAGACGACACTGAAAATAAGATGTTGGAAACGAGAACGGCATTTGGTGATGGGGTAAAATACACTATAAATAAAGACAGAGAGTGATATGTCTGTCAGTATGAAGTTGATGCTGTGTGCGTTGATGAACAAAAACTCGAGACCGCTAGCAGGAAGATGGGAGACTCGTGTTTCACTAGAAAAGTGGTGAAATAAAACATCCTTTATTGGGAAAATGTAGGTGTAAATGCATCCATACAGGCGAGACAGAGGCAGACCAGGCAGGGAAAACAATGCAAGCATTCAAAATATTAAAACTGAAATATAGGATTAAGGAACACAATGTAAATTATATTGTAAAGTCATATAAATGGCATACTCTGATTTAAAATAAACATTTTGGGTAGGACCAACATTGGGTAGAATGATAATAATAATGTTAATAAAACATGTACAAGATGAGCATGTATACTTGTTTAATTCACCCAGAATTTAACAACTTTAAAGTTGTAGCATGCCAGTACCTTACCCCATCCATTATACCCACACTTTCAAAAAAGGATATTGGTCAATATCTTTACAAATACTATCTAAACTTAAACAGATAGCATAAGTTAAAGGGGATATTCCTTCTGCTTCTTGTGTACACCGTCAGGGCTCGCAGTCAGCCAAGGGCTGATATGATAATTAATCCTGTAAAATAATATTACTTCTGTTTATGAATCTGTTTGCATGGATTTCTCAATCCGTTTCCTCTGCAGAAGTTGTGCATGCAGTTTTGGCATGCTGCTCTCCAAGACTACAAGCTGAGTTAAAGTTCAAAGCTAAAGTTGGTTGATGTACCACTCTTGAAGATCAGCTGTACACATTTGTTGCACATTGGGGGAATGGAGTGGTTGAGGCCCTTGCAGGCTACCCACAATTTCCCCAAACTGAGCAACCCATTAAGAAATTCATGATCACTGTTTCATAAACAAAAGGGATTACATTTTACAATATCAAATTTTATTTTCTGACCATTTCATAAATAAAACACGCCATCGGGCAATCTTTTTTCATTTTTTTCATTCATTTAGAGTATTCCTTAGGAACACTGAACTCAAGAATCAGTTCCAGCTTTCTTCAGTAATTTTTGTTTTGGCTTTGTTATCAAAAACATTGAAATAAAAAAAGTTAAAATAAAAAATAAAGCTTTTTTTCTTGTGAGTTCCATTTTTAAATATACTGTACTATTAAAATAAAAGATGTAAAAAATGAATAAATAAAATCCAAACCAGAAATTCAAAATACTGCAACAAATGGCATGAATTACAAAATAATATTATCATCTGATCCACAGTGATAATAGATCTTAAACCCTAATATTTATCAAATAGTTGGTGACTTTTTGTTTTTCTTGGATTTAATTTGAACTATTTAAATTAAATTAAAATTTCCCACATTACATGTATGTTTTAAATGTTTTTTGGTCAAAAATTTGCAATAAATATTCAGACGAAATTATTTGGGTCTTTAGTTAAAAATAATGGAATTTAACTTTTTATTCAAATATCCATATTTTCTTGAATTTGTTTTTGTTTAGTAGGTTTTATATCTTGCTTATGCTTCAGTACTAAAACACGTTCTAATACGTGGTTGATCTGCTAGTTAAAAGGTTAAAAATTGTGAAATTGGTGAATAATTCTGTAAAAAAATACCACATGCATGTGTTGCAGACTTTCTTGTGGTCTGAGTTTTGTTCTAATGCTAGCAGCAGATGTGGAGGAGTGCTTTTGGTCAACCATTAACCCACCAGTACCCCACACCCCCTATACCCAGTATAGCTGTTGCTAATTCTGTTTTCATCTGCTGATAAAATCATATCAGTGATGGACACTTTTCTGTTTGTTTCGCTCTGTTGTGATTTTTGTAGTTTTTAACCTCTTGGCCTCCTTTGCAGGTCGGGGAGATCAGAGCCCACGCAGCGGAGTGGACAGCCAACGTCTCAGCAGAGTTTAAAGAGACCCGCCGTCGCGTCAGCGTTGAGATCTACGACCGATTCCAGAGAGCTGCATCCATCAAACGTAAACTGTCCTCAGAGCTGGGGTTCAGCTCGGCACCTGAACTCACCCTGCCTAAGAGGACCGTGTCCGTCAATTTTAATGATGAGCGGGAGAAAAGCGAGAAGGAGCTGCAGGGGTTGACCACACCGCTGGTCAGAAACGGAGGACTGCTCATGAACGGGCTGGACCCAGAAAGAGGGGACGTCTGAAACACAAACACCTCAAACAGAAGGAGATCCACCAAAGACTAAAACTAGAAGTGTTTGATACGCTGTGGCTCAGAGAAAGTCTTCTCTATTTCCTTATAGAGGACTCATCAGTCGTTTGTGTTCCATCAGAGAAGCAAAGAGCCTGAAGAACAAACAGCTGGTAGAAACAGGAACCAGCCTTACGAGTAAAACCACAGAACTGCAGGAGCCGATTTTTGAAAAGTGCCTTTTCAGTTTATCCTGTGTTTTAATTATTCTAACAGATATGTTTTTAGTTCACAGCTTTAGGATCTTATATTTTATTTTTTTTATGTCTTAGTTCAGTCATTAGAGAAACAAAAGAAGGTTTTCAGCTTTAATATTACACTTTTTGTCTGAGTCACAGTCAGGTCTAAAGTTATAAAACCACCAGAATCAGCTCATAAAGGTTTCTGCTGATCTCCTGCTTGATTTGGTTCAAGTTTTCTATCCATCAAAAACATTTTTTTATTTCTAACTGCAGGAATGTCAGAAGGGAACCTTTTACATCCTTCACATGTTTTTAGGAAACTCACCCATTTGTTACTGAATGTTCTGGACCTAATGACGTCCTGCTGTTGTTTTTACAGCATCCTGACTGTGTGAGTTTTATAAAGTGCTTTATATCCATCAAAAAACTCAGTCTTAAGAGAATGAACACTTTTCAAATGTGCCTCTGATTCTGGATGTATTCAGACACTTGAAACTTCAAAGAACCAATGACAGGTGGGCAGCACTGAACTGTTATGCCTGAATTTGTTGAAATACATCAGTTATTACCGTTATATTGAAGGTTTCATTTGACAGAACAGTAAATAATTTTTAAATATTTTATTCATCACTATGATTAATAAAAAAAGATGAATAAAAAAGGTTATTTAACATCTAAAACACGACTGAACTAGTCTGAAGTTCTCCTCAGTTTTGATGTTTTTTCTTGGGATGCTGATTTCTTTTACACATTTTGCCCAAAAGGTTCATATTCCTTATTTTTTTTCCCTTTTACCAAATAAGCAGCCTGTCCTGATGTCTAAAGATCTGCTTTATCCAACCAAAGTGAGAACCTGAAGCCTCCTCGTTTGTCCAGAGGAGCTCTCACTGAAGCTGAGAAAACCTGTGTGTCTGTTTTTAAGAAATGAAGTCTTCCTTTAATCCGATGTATCGCCATGTTGTGAAAGTTGTTTGTGTCATTTTCACAGAGAGAAAAAGAAATAAAAATGGTAAAAACTGAACATTATGTTTTTTATATTTCTGATTAATGTAAAAGTACTTATTGGGAAGAAAAAAATACTCAAGATACTTTTGTTTTTGTTTGCTAATGGTCACATATTTAGCTCTTTACAGACAAAGTACAACACAGATGTAAGTCACTGACAAGTTCAAACTACTATTGTATGGAAGAAATATAGTATCATCAGAATTCAACCATTTTTAGACATTGAATTTATAACACTGAATTTTTATCATGTTCAATTATATGTCTGAATTTTTTTTTACTCCAAATTTCCCTGCAAAAATATTCACCTGCAAAAATTCACCTGCAAAAAATTCAACATCAAATATTCAACTGCAAAAATTCACCTGCAAAAAATTCACCATCAAATATTCAACTGCAAAAGATTCACCTGCAAAAATTCACCATAAAAAATTCACCATAAAAAATTCACCATAAAAAATTCACCATCCAAAATTCACCTTCCAAAATTCACCGTCCAAAATTCACCATCCAAAATTCGCCTTCATAAATTCACCTGCAAGAATTCGCCTGCAAGAATTCGCCTGCAAAAGTGATGAACTTAAATGACCCAAGCCAGAGCAATCGGCACTAGATCGAATCGAGCGGCTCTCAGCCAATCACATTACGCTCGTTTGATCACATGACACCGTTAGTCTGCAGAGGTAGTTTTGAATCGCGGAGCGCTAAGATGGCAGCTGCAAACCCTGGCGGTTCTCCGGTAAGTGTATTGTATCTTATCTTCAAGTTTGTTTTTTGAAACGTTAATTTTACGGTATTTAAATCCGTTGCTCACTGAGTAAAGTACACAGACGGGGTCTTTGCTCAACTCGTCTGAGGCGTGTCTCACTAACTAAGCACTACATGCTAGCATCCTGCTAACCGAGCTACTCTTTACATGCTGTGCTTTAGAAAGTAGGACACGCTCGGTACAAAACGATACTCCAGCAGATATTGATAGATAGACGACACTGAAAATAAGATGTTGGAAACGAGAACGGCATTTGGTGATGGGGTAAAATACACTATAAATAAAGACAGAGAGTGATATGTCTGTCAGTATGAAGTTGATGCTGTGTGCGTTGATGAACAAAAACTCGAGACCGCTAGCAGGAAGATGGGAGACTCGTGTTTCACTAGAAAAGTGGTGAAATAAAACATCCTTTATTGGGAAAATGTAGGTGTAAATGCATCCATACAGGCGAGACAGAGGCAGACCAGGCAGGGAAAACAATGCAAGCATTCAAAATATTAAAACTGAAATATAGGATTAAGGAACACAATGTAAATTATATTGTAAAGTCATATAAATGGCATACTCTGATTTAAAATAAACATTTTGGGTAGGACCAACATTGGGTAGAATGATAATAATAATGTTAATAAAACATGTACAAGATGAGCATGTATACTTGTTTAATTCACCCAGAATTTAACAACTTTAAAGTTGTAGCATGCCAGTACCTTACCCCATCCATTATACCCACACTTTCAGTTACTCCCATCAGAAGATAGGAGGTGCCTTCTTAGGTTGGAAAAATATTTATAAGAAATCATTTGTCCCTTCTGCAATTACAATTTTAAACTCATGAACACTTTTACATGATAACACTTTTAATCCCTTTTATACTTTCTTTTCCACTGTCGTATTTGTGTGAATTAGTATTTTTCATTGTGTGGTGAGCCATGTCAAAGACAAATTTCTTGCTTTTAAATGCTCCATCTAAGACACTACCACACCGCCAAACTAGCAGGCTACTTTGTGAGTATAGAAAATTGTTTGTAAACATAAAATATTGAAAATAATTCAATTATCACACTCACTTAACATACTAATTTAGAATGATTTTAAAGTTTATAGAAATATAGTAGGGATATGATGGTCTGTCAGTTGTAATCAAGCCAGGAAATTTCAACCGACTGTGGGGGATGTGGGTGTTTTTGGTAGTAAGAGAGTTAAACAAAACAAACTCACTTTCCACTCAGTTTTGCGTAGAAGCATTTAATTGGGTAGTACGATTAATAAGTAAAAATAAGACTTTGAGGGTAAAGAAATGCGCAATGACAAATAAGCCATTTATTACATCTGCATCGCAGACATTGAGAGACCATCTTGTTTGAACGCAACTTCGCTCCACACAAGTTTTATGCTAAACATATTCATATTGCTATCAACTAAATGATTATTTCTTAGATTGTATCGCACATTGATTTATAAATTGTTTCTGTCTGTATGTGTTTGTTTCAGGTTATGCAAGATGAAATTATTCAGTCAGCAAGACGCTTGCTGCAGATGCTAACATCATCCAACAGAGCTGCTGCTGTGATGAATCAGAATACAAGGTTTACCTTGACTTATGACTTAATGCTACATTTATCTAAATTGTTATAATATATATATTATATGTATATGTAGTCCAATATTGTCTCTATATTATTTTGTTTTTTTGCAACATCTTGCAGAGAACAGAGTCAAGGTGGCCAGGGTACCGGCTCGGTCAATCCTGAAAGACCATCCGTTCAGCAAGAAATGACCAGGTGAAGATGTGGAAAAAAATCATAAACTAAACACTCTTCATAAGCATGGAATTTAGGATGCAACTAAATATCTTACCTGCTGTACACNTGTCTGGGGATCGGACCGCCAAAGCTCCCGCCTTGGTCTGCCATCCGATCCACATTGCACCAGACCCTTCATGTTCCTCCTGCAGGTGGTGGGCCCACAGGTGGATGAGCCCATGTATCCGGTTCGGGCTGGGCCCGGCCGGGCCCCATGGGCGAAAGCCCGGCCACCAGGCGCTCGCTCACGGGTCCCAACCCCAGGCCTGGCGCCAGGGTGGGACCCCGGTAACCCTCCGGGCCGGGTACACTGGCTTGATGATTGTACTTGCATGAAGAGCCTTTTGAACCGTTCTTTGTCTCACCCCTCACCTAGGACCAATTTGCCATGGGTGACCCTACCAGGGGCACAAGTGCCCCAGACAACATAGCTCCTAGGATCGTTAGGGCACTCAAACTCCTCCACCACGATAAGGTGACGGTTCACGGAGGAGTGCAGCCAAGTCAAACTAAATTTCTTAGTTTCACTTCTTTCATGCTTTACAAATCTACAGCTGAGCTGCAAAGAGGAACCTACTTTTTAAAAGACTTCCATGGGGCGAATGTTCAAGCTGATCCCATTAAACGCAGCATTAGGCTGCAGCTGATCTTTCAGCCTTTGAAGGCACGTTGAGCTCTTTCAGCGGATGAAGTCTGGTGGTAAGTCAGTGTACTGTAACTGTGTAGTGGTGTTGATTCTGATCTGTACTTCCTGCTTTCATAACTTCACATCACGCATCATAAGAGGGGCAGCCACAGGCCGGTCACTCTCATCAGTCCGCTCCGTCGTCCAGGAAGTTTAATAATTACTCGTTGGATCAGCTGCTGTGAACTGTGGGAGAGAGCGAACACGCTGCTGATTAATGTGGCAGCGGAGGTTACGAGAGGGTGAATCAAGACGGAGATAAACCTGAAAGTCATGAACACTGAAGCTTAATGTAGGTCTGAATATGAATAAGCAGCAAAAGACCATCGCACCACCACCACCGTACCGCACCGTGTCTTTTTGCTTTTTTTGGTGTTAGTTTTACTCCAGATGGACACACCCTCCAAAAAGCTCCTTCAGTCCACAGAATATTCTCCATAAGGTTTTGTGAATCATCAGGATGTTTCAGGTCTTTGTTTCATTCAGCAGAGGATTTTGGCCTTGGAACTTTGTCATGGAGGCCATTTTTGCACACCTGTCTAATTCTAATTGCTAAATCATGACCTCTGACCTTAGCCTTAATCAGGTGAGGCCTGCAGAGCTTCAAATGTTGTTCTGGGTTCTTTGGTTCTTGAATAGAATGTGGCACGATGCATTGCTTTTTGAGATCTTTTAGCCGACTTGATGTTGTCAAACGGGTTCTATTGAAGTTGTTTCTTAAGGTCACTAATCAGGTCTGGGTGTAGCTGGTGAAATTCAAGTCAGATTTTCAAGTAATGTGATAAATCACAGTTCATATTTTAACACTGGACCAGTTGGTTTGGTCAACCTTTCTTCACAGCTCTGTATACATGATGCTGAATGATGTAGAGCTGCATGTTAGACCTTACTCCCCTCAGACAGAAGTAAACGATTAAAGATTTTTTTAAATTCACATTTTACAGTCAATTATCTCAGTTTAAGGCTCAAATCAGCCAACTAGGACCACAATAATGAGTATTTATTGGAAGTTTGTACAGAAAATAGTCCTGAGATTACTTTAATGTTAAAAATAAAAAAATACTTCGAGTTATCGTGTTTTTGTGTGTTAGATTATTTTTCTTATTGGACACAATAGTAGTTTGAACTTGTCAGTGACTTACATCTGTGTTGTACTTTGTCTGTAAAGAGCTAAATATGTGACCATTAGCAAACAAAAACAAAAGTATCTTGAGTATTTTTTTCTTCCCAATAAGTACTTTTACATTAATCAGAAATATAAAAAACATAATGTTCAGTTTTTACCATTTTTATTTCTTTTTCTCTCTGTGAAAATGACACAAACAACTTTCACAACATGGCGATACATCGGATTAAAGGAAGACTTCATTTCTTAAAAACAGACACACAGGTTTTCTCAGCTTCAGTGAGAGCTCCTCTGGACAAACGAGGAGGCTTCAGGTTCTCACTTTGGTTGGATAAAGCAGATCTTTAGACATCAGGACAGGCTGCTTATTTGGTAAAAGGGAAAAAAAATAAGGAATATGAACCTTTTGGGCAAAATGTGTAAAAGAAATCAGCATCCCAAGAAAAAACATCAAAACTGAGGAGAACTTCAGACTAGTTCAGTCGTGTTTTAGATGTTAAATAACCTTTTTTATTCATCTTTTTTTATTAATCATAGTGATGAATAAAATATTTAAAAATTATTTACTGTTCTGTCAAATGAAACCTTCAATATAACGGTAATAACTGATGTATTTCAACAAATTCAGGCATAACAGTTCAGTGCTGCCCACCTGTCATTGGTTCTTTGAAGTTTCAAGTGTCTGAATACATCCAGAATCAGAGGCACATTTGAAAAGTGTTCATTCTCTTAAGACTGAGTTTTTTGATGGATATAAAGCACTTTATAAAACTCACACAGTCAGGATGCTGTAAAAACAACAGCAGGACGTCATTAGGTCCAGAACATTCAGTAACAAATGGGTGAGTTTCCTAAAAACATGTGAAGGATGTAAAAGGTTCCCTTCTGACATTCCTGCAGTTAGAAATAAAAAAATGTTTTTGATGGATAGAAAACTTGAACCAAATCAAGCAGGAGATCAGCAGAAACCTTTATGAGCTGATTCTGGTGGTTTTATAACTTTAGACCTGACTGTGACTCAGACAAAAAGTGTAATATTAAAGCTGAAAACCTTCTTTTGTTTCTCTAATGACTGAACTAAGACATAAAAAAAATAAAATATAAGATCCTAAAGCTGTGAACTAAAAACATATCTGTTAGAATAATTAAAACACAGGATAAACTGAAAAGGCACTTTTCAAAAATCGGCTCCTGCAGTTCTGTGGTTTTACTCGTAAGGCTGGTTCCTGTTTCTACCAGCTGTTTGTTCTTCAGGCTCTTTGCTTCTCTGATGGAACACAAACGACTGATGAGTCCTCTATAAGGAAATAGAGAAGACTTTCTCTGAGCCACAGCGTATCAAACACTTCTAGTTTTAGTCTTTGGTGGATCTCCTTCTGTTTGAGGTGTTTGTGTTTCAGACGTCCCCTCTTTCTGGGTCCAGCCCGTTCATGAGCAGTCCTCCGTTTCTGACCAGCGGTGTGGTCAACCCCTGCAGCTCCTTCTCGCTTTTCTCCCGCTCATCATTAAAATTGACGGACACGGTCCTCTTAGGCAGGGTGAGTTCAGGTGCCGAGCTGAACCCCAGCTCTGAGGACAGTTTACGTTTGATGGATGCAGCTCTCTGGAATCGGTCGTAGATCTCAACGCTGACGCGACGGCGGGTCTCTTTAAACTCTGCTGAGACGTTGGCTGTCCACTCCGCTGCGTGGGCTCTGATCTCCCCGACCTGCAAAGGAGGCCAAGAGGTTAAAAACTACAAAAATCACAACAGAGCGAAACAAACAGAAAAGTGTCCATCACTGATATGATTTTATCAGCAGATGAAAACAGAATTAGCAACAGCTATACTGGGTATAGGGGGTGTGGGGTACTGGTGGGTTAATGGTTGACCAAAAGCACTCCTCCACATCTGCTGCTAGCATTAGAACAAAACTCAGACCACAAGAAAGTCTGCAACACATGCATGTGGTATTTTTTTACAGAATTATTCACCAATTTCACAATTTTTAACCTTTTAACTAGCAGATCAACCACGTATTAGAACGTGTTTTAGTACTGAAGCATAAGCAAGATATAAAACCTACTAAACAAAAACAAATTCAAGAAAATATGGATATTTGAATAAAAAGTTAAATTCCATTATTTTTAACTAAAGACCCAAATAATTTCGTCTGAATATTTATTGCAAATTTTTGACCAAAAAACATTTAAAACATACATGTAATGTGGGAAATTTTAATTTAATTTAAATAGTTCAAATTAAATCCAAGAAAAACAAAAAGTCACCAACTATTTGATAAATATTAGGGTTTAAGATCTATTATCACTGTGGATCAGATGATAATATTATTGTTTGTTAATACTATTACTATTCTTCATTTTTTGTATTTTGTGAAACAAAGCGTGAGAGGAGGGGGGGCAACAGTACTGACCAGGAAGTAGACTCAATTACATTAAAACGATTTGCATCTAAACACCTCTACACTCACCAGCAGAAATACATCTAAAACCAGAGAAAATATTCTAAATAACAGTAGGTAACATACTGTCTGATAAACAAGAAGAAAAAACAGAATATCTGAAAGGTGGACTGAAAAATCTAATTAATTATTTCTTGCCACACTGAAATATAAAAACTAGACAACGTTTGATCAAAGTGGGCATTTTCCCTTATTATGAGGACAAAGTCCTGATCCATCAGTCCATCTCTCACTCCATCCAACCATCACTTGACAACAGGATATTTAAACTCACTCCTGACCCTTATCCAGTCCAGAACCAGGTCTCAGATTTACTGTAGACTCTCATCCCTCAGCTGTTAATGAAGTTCATTAATACATCATACCCTGTAGAGACAGGTCTATCAGCTCCAGTTTAATCAGAACTAAGCTCCCACATTTAGAGAAAAATGCTGGATTTTTATAAATACTCCAGTGTTTCTCGCTCAGAACACACCGTCCTGTATGTTCCAGATGTCTCATTACTTCAACGCTCCTGATTTATATTGATGAGTGAAAAACAGACTTTGTAGAAAAGCTGTTTAGGTCAATCACTACATCGATTCAGGCGTCGGAAACGTGCAGCACGGATTACATCCTGCTTTTATTCAAACTCTTTCCAGATTTCCAGCAGCAGATTTATTTAACACGTTTTAGTTTTGTTGTCAGATCATCCTGATCTCACTTCAGGTCAGAACATAAACCCAACAATAACATATGAGCACATTTTCCAAATGGTGAGATTGTGGTGTATCACAGCAGGACTTCAGCATGAGAACACACACACATACACACACGCACCAAACATCCAACATCACCTCAGCTACTGATGACGCCCGGTAACATTAATTTAATCTGGTTTAGCTGATGGGGATGGAGTGTCGTGTCACTGTGTTCCAGCCAGAGAAATAAGTCACTTCCTCTGACACTTAAAGAGATGTTTGTCTGTGAAGAATCAGCTGAAATGAACCTCTAGACCTTTATTCATGCTCACGCATCAGATCCAATTATTAGATGGCAACAGCTCCGTCTTCCTGAAGGACCTGAGGGGGAAGGTTATTAATTAAACTTATGTTCCTCTGAGGACAGCTGGGTTCATTTCCATAACATGGGCTATATTTAGAGTCGTTCTATATTAATGTTCAAATAGGAGCCTCATCACGTTTTGCCTAAATGGTCTCTCTGTCCCTCTGGAGGTGATCCTGATATTGTCTGTGTTTATGTGTTTTGCTGGCAGAGAGGCAATTAGATTAGAAAACAGTCATGTCATTGAAACAAAGTTAAGTAGAGGGTAAATGATGTGGGGGCACAGTAAAAAAAATCTTATAGCTCATGGGTCACTGCAGAGAGGGAGAGGATAAACAAATACATGAGCATGTACCTCTTCTTTGGTCCGCCTGGAGATGACTCGGAGCCAGTCTCCTATCATGCTGAGGATAGCTGCAAAGTAGGCCAGTCCCACCAGGATCCAGAACCAAACCGCCGGTTTATAATAATCCAGGTACTCTATGTCTGATCCACCTTTACACACAGAGACAGAGGTGAGATGACGTGTCGGCAGGACGCAGGGAAACACAAAGGTGTAAAGTCTGATCCACCTGCCACAAAGTCTCCAAATCCAATCGTAGTCAGGGTGATGACGACAAAGTAGAGGGACTCCAGAGCGGACCAGCCCTCGATGTGTTGAAAGATGGAGGCTGGAAGAGCCACGAACAGCAGGCAGCCGAACAGGATGAAGAGCAGAGTGGAAATAACTCGGATCTTTGTCTGACTGATGTCCCAGCGCTGCAGCAGAAAAACAACAGCAACAGAGGCTCTTTAACTATAGTCAGAAACTGGAAATACATACAATGAAAACAGGCCATTCAAAACATCTCTGTTGGTATGGTAAATGATTTTTCAGTTAACGGATGAAATATTTGAAATTGTTTGCTTGTTTGTTCTGGCTGCCTGTTGTTTCTGCAGATCATCTTTTAGCTTTTGCTTCTGGCTCGGCGTAATTTAAATATGAAGATTTAAAATTGCATTTCAGACTAATTTTAATTAGTTTTCATGCTTATATTTCAGTATTTTATATAAAATAATACATTTTTCACTACTGAAGCTATATGAAACTCTTCCAGACTCTCTTACCTCCCCAAACCTGAGCTCTATGAACTCAGCAGCTAAAAACTCATCATTTTATACTTTTTAAATGTTTCCCTGCATTAAATTTTTTGTTTTTTAATTATTGTTTTACTTGAATAATGTTATTTTCATCTTACAAAATGCTTTCAAAATAAAAGAAATAAACCTTTACTTATGTTCTTTTGATTTATGTGCAGTAAATGTGCTGCTGATTACTGATCTACTCCCAGAAAAGTTCAGATTGTCTAAAAAACATACATGTTCAAAGTATTGAAATACCGTCAGACCATGATAAAGTATTTTAGTAAATGTACACACAGAATTATTTAAAATTATTATCTCAATTTTATGGTGAACAAGATGTTAAAAACAAGCCAGGAAGTCTTCTGTCCGACCGAGATAGAAAGAAGTAAATGATGCTGATATTAGGAGTACTTGGTCATAAAACAAAATGCTGACAGCCATTTGTTAAACTAGTAGGGACTTTTACCTTTATAGAAAACTGAAATATTCAAAGTAGTTGTTTATATACGGTACGTAAAAAAACAAACATCTGAATCCTGAGAAAAATCTGCGTGAATTCTTTGTCCAGTGATCATCAATACCCATTAATGGGTCTTTTGGGAGCTGTACAAACAAAAATACATATTTACTGTGGTTTGTGTGGAGGCCTAACACAATCCATACAGAACAATAAGGATCTTACAAACACAAAATTGACCTCCTGCCTTCTTTTCTCGGTAATGAATCCCTCAGGACCCATGAGAGCGGCAGAGGGAGCAAACTGAGCCACGTGTCTGTTCTCAGATATTTGCTGCTTTAAGACCACAGAGGTAATTATCAGACTCGGAATGTGAAAATATGACCACAGAGCTGATATAGAATAGGGTTTCTGGGATTTGCAGGCATTTGCTAAAAGTGAAGGAACTTAATGATCAGTATTATCAAAAAATAAGACACCAGAGATGTATCAAATATGTTTTAACTGCAAACTTATATGAGCACATTTATTCAGTTGGAGCTCCAGTCTTTATCTCATCTATTTCCTGTAAAAAGTGACTCAGCCTGCAGGGTTTCCAGTCCTTTTAAACTGTTATTAACTCGTCAACTCGTGGCTTTAACTCACTGTTCTCATGACATCGTATCATTAAATCATGGTTATGCTGTAATAAATTTCCCACCATTATCACCAAAGGCTGACGTGAACATTCAGTATAACAAAGCCAGAGTAACACAGTTTCTATCCTGACTCACATTTAGGTTTATTCTTAGAACATTCTTAGCTTACATCGTTTCATGGCTCCAGATTAGATGTTGTAAATATGAGCCGATGATGATTTTATGTAATATTTTAATGTTTGTGTGTGTGTTATTCCAGACTCACCACAAACATTTTCTCCACTTTGGCAATCCCCTTCCCAAAAATGGTGCCGAGCTGATCGCCTACACCGGCCAAAAGGAAACCAAACAGAGGAATTCCCAGCAGAGCGTAGATGATACAGAATATTCTTCCACCTTGAGTGTGTGGAGAGATGTTCCCAAAACCTTAAGAGAGAGAAGGATTAGAAACTGTGATGGGGAAAAGATCTGAATCCCAAATCTGCAGTCCCTGTTTCTACTTGATTACATGATGTCATGACTCTTTTTATACACTGAAACCAGCTGATCAGTTCGACTTTGTGATCAAATGCACTCTTTTGTTTTAATTATGCAAAAATCTCTTTTAAAACCGATTATATGAATGGTTGGTGCACATAAAGTGTGGGTTAAAGAGCAAATGAACTAGACTGTACAAATAAACATAGTGGTTAACAGTTGTAAAAGCACCAGGAGCAAACATGTTCTACAGCTGCTACAGTCACACATAAAGGAGGGGAAAGGGGTCTAATGGCAAATCTAAAACAATGTCTAAAGTATAGTTTGTTTGCATCTGTGTGTGTTTGTTTCCTACCGATGGTTGTGATGACGGTCCCAGCAAAGAAGAAGGCAGAGCTCAGGTCCCACAGGCTGCTGTGATTGGTCGGCGTTCCTGCAGGGTTCACCCCCGATCGAACTGCAGACACAACTTGCTGGGGAGAGAAATTAAATGCATTTAGTTTGTGTTTTTACTGAATAAGAGATGAAACTAAAAGATTAATCTTGAGATGACTGTAAAAGAAGAGGTAAGTTCGACTCTCATGCCTGTAAAAAGTCTCAGGAAGCTTCTTAAGAACGGATATCCGTGTTTTGTAGCTCAGACTTCTATTCCAGTGATGCTGTAGCTGTCCGTGGTGCTGAAACCAGCAGCGTATCATCTCACAGCCTGAGTTGGTCCAAATAAGGACCAAGAACCTGGTTCTATGAGCCAGTGAGGTTTACATTAGAACAGCTGAGTTTCTATAAACACATACCTCCCACTCTATAAATTAAAAGATAATTCTCTAAACATTTATTACGCAGTCTTTAAAGAAACTAAAATTATGAAATAAAAATAGTTTGACATGTTACACATTTAGATGCTGTAATACATGACTGTGTTGTCTTCATGTTTATTAATAATGTTCCTTAAAGAAATTATTGTTCCTGCATGTTTTTAATGTGTTAATGTAGCCCTTTAACTTTCACACCAAATAAAAAGCAATTATTTTATTTTATTTTTGCTTTCTACAATTTATTTGGAGCAATTAATTAATAGATTGTAAATAACCACAATAACATTAATGTAATAGTAATGCAAAGTATTAATGTTTAACTTTCCATAAGCATTGTCATATTTTTTTTTAGAATTTTTAGTAGATAAATTCAGTGCATACTTCAATAGGATATAGGGACTAAAATATTATCCACCAAGTAGTTGACCTGCCAGTTAAAAGGTTAAATCTCAAACTGAATCAGGCTCTGATTGGTTCATTAGTCAACGATATTATTAAAACACGTCCACCTTAGACCTGCCTGCTCTTCATGTCCCATTTATTATAAATAATCTCTATGACTTCCTAAATACTCAGCAGGCAGAGACTCCTGCAGTGAGAGAGGTGAGAGGTGAGCCAAGTTTTTCTAAACTTTTTTCTCCAGGAGAAATGAATAATTGTTTCCCACAAAATGAAAAAAAAAACAAGTGTCTTAGCAACACATCGTAACCAGTACTGCTATTAGTTAGTCAACCTTGAGTACACAACTTTGTCATGAAGGTGTTTCTTACAGATGTGCAAAGATCAGTGTTTGTTTTGTTTTAACTCAGTAGTTTAATTTTGAGGCGAGTCTCACCTTGACGAGCTCCTCCAGCTGGCTCTGGTTGACACACGGGTTCTGGGACAAGAACTCCAGTTTCTGTGACAGGATGGCCAAACGCTGAGCACTAAAAGATGGAGAGGTAGTCACATCTCTGTATATTAAAAACAGTATCTTTCTGAAATCAGTGTTTAAAGACTGGCTTGGATTCATCAAAGGAATGCACGTCTATTGTGAGTTCAATTTAAAGTTTTGTGCCACAGACTGATTTACAAAGACCTTGAAGGGATATTCATATGGGGCGCCGTTTGTAAAGTCAAACAGTCACAATTTAAGAGTAACATTTTGGATTATTTAGCCTATCATAATGGGAAAAAAATGGGAGCTCTTTTTTCAAAGTCATATTTTCATCATTTTATTCATACATTTATAAATGTCAAAGTTGCCAACTAAATATTTAGTTAGATAGCTAAATATTTAATTTAGAGTTAAATATTTGTTTAACAAATTAAATATTTAGCTCTGACCTAAATATTTAGTTTGTAAAATAAATATTTAATTTACTAACTAAATATTTATTTTGCACACTAAATATTTAGCTCCAAATTAAATATTTATTTTCAAAAATAAATATTTAGC